>RJWM01000953.1:0-177536 GCA_004363535.1 Dasyprocta punctata
TGGTGCTTTGACTTTAAAAGAAGAAAGAAAGAAGAAAACAAAGAGAGAAAGAAAGAAATAGAAGAGAGAGAGAGAGAGAGAGAGAGAGCACTTAAAATTTGAAATAAGATCCATTGCCCATCTAAGCAACTTTTTAATATATTTTAAACTGAGCTAGTAAAGTTCAGTAATTAGTATCATAAGCACATCATTTTCTTTGCTTTCCTGGTTTAGAGTGTTTATGAACTCTAAGGGTAAGTTTTTAAAAAGTCCACCCTGGTACTTAAATTTTCTATTCCATCAGCAAAGTTTAGTTGAATTGAACCTAAAATGTGCCTTCTGATAGAATGAGGTATGCTTCAAATTACTGACTGCAAACTTTACTGATTCACCAAGGGTGAAAAAGACTTTGACCAGTCAAATCTAAATATTTAATAACTCAGGAACAGAAGAGAACAGCTTGGTTTGAATTACTCTACAACTTTTCAGTTGTAAAATTGCATCAAGGAACAATATAAAAGGAGGTCTAGCCAACTTCATTTTTTTTTTTTTTTTTTTTTTTTTCAGCACGGGGATCAAACTCACAACCTCGCACCTGCCAGGGCATGTGCTTAAGCCGCTGAGCCAAACTCCCAGCCCTGGTTTTTTAAGGCAGGGTCACACTATGTAGCTAAGGCCGGCCTTGTGTTCGCGTTGTAGCCCAAGCCAGCCTCGAACTCACAATGCTCCTCCTACCTCAGGCTTCTGAGTGCTGGGATTAAAGGCGTGTGCCACCACGCCCGGCTCAACTTCAATATTTTTAAGGAAAAATAAAAATTAAAAGGCGAATCATAAGTTCTGCTAAGCACTTTAAATCATGTTAGAACCCACAGAAGGATGGAAATGCAAAGTTGGCCTTGATGAATCAAAACCAGTATGGGAATGACAGAGTCTAATTAAAAAAAAAAAAAAACTGGTGGCAGAATTGGAGAATCCTTGTCCACACACATTAATTCAAACCCAGTGAATTCTAGTATTGTAATTTTTCAAACTCCAAGCAACAGCTTTCTTCAATTATTTTTTCCAGCACTCCTAGAGCATCACCATTTACATATCTTGTTCTGTCCCTCAAACTCCTTAGGACTAAATCTAGGCATCTTTGGCTCCACCTCTAAAGATAACTAGATGACAGAGTTTCCATTCCAGAGGAGGGAGAACTTGAAAGCAAAGAAATATGAAATGTGCATTTCTCTGGTTCTCAACTCCATTGGGTATTTTTGTAGAACTCTTGGGAAAGTCACTGAATGACACAGTGATACTGAAGTAGACATTTTTTTGAAGGAAAATTCTCTCTCAATCTAATTCAAAAAGGGAGGGAGTGGTTGAATGGTTGTCTTGTGGTTTTGCTCCGCTTTACTACATTTTGTAATTAACTCTGGCTAACAGGCTGTCTTCTGATGAAGTGGTTCAGCACTCCGTGTCATGGCACGGCTTCAGAAGAGGTCTTTCTGTTTGGATTTGAAGCATAGCGTAACACGGAATCCCATCACAATCCACGGGAATTAAAATGTAACAGCACACAACTTATGCCTGGGTTGCCTATCAACAGCTACAATGCCTGCAACTTTCCTTCCTTAGATCCAACCAAGTGTTCTAGAGCCATGCCCTAGAATTCTATTATGCATTGACTTCTGGGAAATATGGCTTTATTTTTATTTATTTTTATTTTATATTAAATTTAATGGTTTTTTTTGAGACAGTGTTTTACTATATGGTTCAGACTGGCCTTGAGCTCAATTTGTAGTCCAAGCTGGTCTCGAACTTGCAACAGTCCTCCTGCCTCAGCCTCTTGAGTGCTCGGATTACAGGTGTGCACCATTGTGCCAGGCTTATTTTTATTTTTTTAATGAAAAACATAAAACAGAATTTCACAGTCACATAATAAGAGAATAACAATAATTATTACACTGTATGTCATTATCTTTAAAGTAGTTACTCAGAGTAAAAGACATAAACCAAAGAGATTCTTACAAAAAAGAAGCATAATAATATCACAAATCTTTCTTTTCAACAAACTAACATAAACTAATAGTATAAATAAAATCAATTAGCATATATATTGAAATACTTTTAAAACAATGGAATTTGTAGTTTGGGGAAGTATTTGAACTTCTCCATATTTCCTATTTTTCTCTCTTCTATTTTGTTCTTTATGTTTCTCATATAAGAAATACCATGTAATATTTGAGCTTGTGCATCTGGCTTATTTTATTTAACATTATGTTCTCAGCTTGCCTCCATATGTCTACAAATGCCTCAAATTTACTTGGAAGGATAGTACCACATTGTGTGTAAATACCACATTTTTTCTTATCCATTCATCTGTTGATGAATGCATATGCTATTTCTAAGATCTGGTTATTATAAATTGTGCTCCTATAAATATTGGCAATGTATGTATCTCTCTAATATGACGATTTTAAAAAAACAATTATTAATAATATGATGACTTTAGCTGTTCTTAGAAGGGGGACACCTGGTCAAATGGAATTTCTACTTTTAGTTTTCTGAGGAATCTCCACATGGGTTTCCATGGTGGTTATGCTAGTTTACATTCCTACCAACAATGTAGGAGAGTTCCTTCTTCTTCACATCCTCACCACCATTTGTTTTTATTAGATCTTTTGATTCCTCAATCTTTCTGGAGAAAATTGATATTCAGTGTAATCTTAATTTGCATTTCTCTGATGGCCAGCATTGATAAGCATTTTTTCATGTATGTATTGGCCATTTACACTTCTGAGAAAGTAGATATTCATTTCAGATGCTCATTTTTTGGTAAGGTCTTTTATTTTGGGGGGAGTCTAATTTTTTTTAATTCTTTATATATTCTTGTTGTTAATCTTCTGTGGAATAACTGGCAAAAATGATTTTAGAAGACAATGAATGATTCATTCTAGTGATACCTGGGATAATAGAAAATGCCTGAAATTTTAGCTCTTATTTTTCACTCATTCTAGCAACAAATTGAGGTCTAAACATTTGGAGCCCATCATTTGACAGATGAAAAGATTAATATTGGCAGAGCGTGATGTTACAGGCTTGTAATCCCAGCACTCAGGAAGCTGAGGCAGGAAGATTGTTATGGGTTCAAGGCCAGCCTGGGTTACATAGTAAATTCCAGGTCAGCCTAAAACTACATAATGTGACTCTGTCTCAAAACAAAGCAAAAAAGTAAAAAACAGAAAGATTAATGTCAAAAGCATGCCTAGATCTCGTAACTTGAACAACTACTTCTAAGGTAACAGTATGTAATATATTGACTAGTACTGATTTCTTACTGTTTTTTTTTTAAATTCTGTATTACTTTTACCTTTTTTTTCTGTTTTGCTTTTTTTTAAAAAAATAAAAATAAATAATACAGCACTGAGGTTATTTATCTGTGAATGAAAAAGTCAAAAGCCTGAATGTGATGATCTGTAAGACTTTTCTATAATTCTAAATGAGGGTGGGGATAGAGAAGGGATTTCAATACCCTCCTTTTAAAGATAAATGGCCTCTCAGGGATCATTTGTATCAATTCATAGGAATATTAACCAATATTTTTTACTAATAAAAAGTGATTTTCTTGGGTACCAATTACCTCTAGAACTGATTCACAACATGTTCTGGAAGATATTTTAGCAGATACAGGTACATCTCCATACCTGTGGGAAAGAGTAAATGGGTTCCTAGTTAGCAATGGTAATAATGCAACTGTGTTCAGAAATCAAGCAATAGTTATTCATAGTCATGGGTACAGCACACCATCTTCCATTAGAGCAATGGTGGTGAACCTATGGCATGAGTACTATTTTTTTTTTAAAAAAAAACAAATAATGTTAATGTGTGAGTTGTTTTTTCTAAACTAAAACCTTAGTATTCAAGTTTAATTGCAATGTCGGCACTTTGTGAAGAATAAGTGGATTTTGTGTGGCAGGTCATGTCTAGCCTGATTATTTTATGAACCTCAAATTCATGCTCTGCACTTTCTTATATATTCTCCATCTTAAAACTCTACTTAAAGATCCAGGAAATATTTTCATGAAAAAAAAACATTGGTATATAGTAGGTTTATAAGAGAATTATCTTTTGCTCAACTGGAGACTCTAAGTATCATTTGCTACTTATCACATGCATCTCTAACTCTTCAGGGCAAGCAGTAATGATGCATATTATTTTTTTTAACAAATAGCAATATGCAGATGATCCTCTTGGCTGTGAGCTGCTGACAAAATGTTATGTAGTCCGCATCCAAGTCCCTGAACAAAAACATGCTGCTTTAATCCACACAAAGTGACAATCCCTAGAGTAATTCTCCAAGTAGTAGAAGGACTTGTAAGTCTTAATTAAGGCTTACTTTTGCAACATAGTCTGTGTTACTGTAAAGGAATGTGTGACTCTTTCTTGGATGAAAATGTGGGACTGTTATTGGACAGAAAACTGGAGAGGTTCTTTCACTTCTGAGGTTGATTAAGAAAGTGAGGGTTAGGAGGAGAGGGGATCCTGGGCAATTACATGGTTGAGAATGAAAATTAAACTACTTGGGAATATCTGCAAATTTTACACAAATGGCTTTTTATGTGAATTCAAGTAGTCTTATAATTGGAAGTCTGAATTTGTTGAGGGACTAAGTCTACAATGGCATACAAGTATCACAGCTGAAAGTGACATCAAGGAGCGATTTCTTCTTCCTGTTGAGAAAGATGACTGCCAGAGAGTGAAGGATGAAAGTGGTGCTTGCAGTTCACTAACAAAGCACTCAGTGCTAACTGCAGTATTGGCCTAGGGCTCACAAGCCTGCAGCAGAGACCCACCCATCTGGGTAGCTATGTTCCCTGTGTCTCAATAGTGACACCATGTGGCAGTGATTATAAAAAGGAATGACCTCTGCCAGTGTCAGGAGTGTGTTATGGTTCTTTCAGCATGAACAACATCTCTGAGAGCTTTGAAGTTCTCACAGCAAAGAAAATCCTATGGGAAATGATGACTGTAATCCAAATGGATCATTCCCCTGCCATTTGTCTGTAAGGAATCCTTGAAATGAAGAGCACATGGGAACGTATATCCACCTCCTTACTTCAGAAATTATCACTTCACTCCAATGAGATAATCAGGATCAGTCTGAAAGTTCAGAAATATTCAGTATGACCCACAAAACAAATGAAACTCCAACTGAAAACTCATCACCAAACAATCTGTTTGTAATAAGAATCTGAGAGTAGAGACTAAAACATTGAGCTGTTTCTTAGATTTACCTTAAAATGGTTAAACTCAGCTATGCCACTTACTATCTATGATTTTGGAAAAGTTACTCAACTCTAACCTTTACTTCTTACCTGCAGAATGGGAAGGAAATAGCATAATTCTGAGAATCTAAAACATTAACTCACATGAAGTGTTCATCCTAGTTCTGTAACTGTTGGGGCACCATTATAAAGTAAGAACACCTGTGCAAAATAACAAACTTATAGATATTTCATGATCAGTTAGAGGTCTCTGACCAAGTTACCATTCTGCTGTTATTGATCTTGACAGTGTCTACAGCCCAGGTGCATACCTCTAATGAGCACTAAGTCAGAGTAACTGTCTATACCTTAAGGCACCCTGGGCTGATTCTAGGACACCCTTAACTGTTCTTATTCAGGAAAGACCCTCTCTCAGGAACATTTCTATATTATGGTAATGCCCTTATAGAATGTGCTCATTCTCTGAGTCCCCTCCCCTGGTACCTGGAGTGTTTCTATTGTTTCAAGACTATCCTGTCTGTCAACATGTGACTCAATATATGTAACCAAAGATATAACATTTTGTCACTTGCTCTGTACCCCCCACTTCTAAATTCTATATAGAGTAAACTCCTTAATTCAGGACTGTTGCCTTTGTGAAATTATCCTGCAACAGATTAAATGGTACCTTTGTATCTCCTCCATGCAAAGAGCCTTCCATTCAGTTTGGTATGGTTTTGATTTTGCTTGGCTTGGGAATGTTCCCACAACATAACCAGTAAACTGATATTTACTGGATACTATTGTATTTTTACCTTTTTATAAAGTCTTGCCTATTACGTTGCTCTTGGGTATTCCTTTTCTTTCTTTAATTCAAGATTCATCGTATAGACCACTAGTCAGATTTTGATTCCTGTATTTCTCCTGGTTTAACTTCATATTCTAGATTTCTAAACTGCATTTCAGTATTGATTTATATTTTCCCAAGTGTTTTGGAATAAATAGTCATAGGCAAAACAAAACAAAACAACAACAACAAAAAACAAGAAACAAACAAAAAATCTTCTGGTGAAAAACCTCCAATGCAAGGATCACAGAGACAAATGCCTCTAGGAACCAGGCAAGAATTTAAGTGATAAAAAAAGACCAGATGAGAAAAAGAAGTATCACATATGGAAACAGAATGAGCATTTGAAGGGAGAGGCCTGGAAGTCTCAGCTGGTTACTGATTGGTGGAAATCGTGTTTTCAGATCTTATACTTTTCAAAAAAAGCAAGAAATACAGTTGAGACTCAGTGGTAGTATCTTTCTAGCCTATACAGGTGCCTAGGCATATTATCAGAACAACAAAAATAACAATAGTGCTAAATACACAAGCAATAATAATACAACTTTGTAGTATGAAATGCTCTAGTTTTGAACTTGTCTAGTAATCTCAACTTTTGAGAGCAGGATGAATCAATCAAAACATATTTGTGGGAGGATCACCAGTTTTCAATTTCTGCATCTTTCCAAGATGGAGAAAACTCTGGATGTTTGCCACCTTGTGACAAGAATTATCATTAAGTGAAAATAAGTAACATAAGCTACTACACTACCATGTACGACTATAATGCTAAATATTAAATGCTGACTGGTATCTTCTAATCATTTCTTAAATAATGAATCAAGAATATTAGTGAGGTCTGTGAGCTTTGGAAATTCATTAAGCACCAGCATGGTACCATTCTTTACTTCGTTCTGATGATAAAGGTGGCTGCAGAGAATGGATGCAATCATGTGGCTCTAAGATCTTTTATGTTCTGCCCTACAGTTTCCTGGAATTCTATTTTTATAAAATCTGGATCGTCTGTTATTGAAATCAGTCTCTCAAGACCGTGTCCTAGTTTTTGCCTGGTATAGAACTGGTTTAAATTAAGAGTGAAGGAAAAGGAAAGAAATAATGGTGCTAATGTTGGGGGAAGACATAAAAATTATAACATCTGTATTTTGTTGTTGTTGTGCTTTTTGTGGTACTAGGGATTAAACTCAAGGCCTTTGCCCTAAGTTGCATCCCCAGCCCACTTATTTTATATTTTATTTTCCTACAGGATCTCACTAAATTACCATATTGTGCAGGCTGGGCTAGAACTTACAATCTGCTTGCCTTGACCTTCTATAGTGCTGAGATTACAGGGATGCAGCACCATGCCCAGCTCTGATACCTGTTGAATAAATTGTTTAAGAACACAGCCATACTAATTTATTCACGTATGGGTGCTTCCTTACAGCAATAGAAGACCTCAGCAGTTGTGACAAAGGTGCTGCAAAACTTAAAATAATTACTATTTGGGCTTTGTAAGAAAAAAAAATGTTACCTCTGTAACAACTTGTTCCTTATCACTGCAGTGATGGCATTTACGTTTCCATCCTTTTGCATCTAATAGTTTGGTCTGTTCACGTTTGAAGTGTGCTTCAGTTTTGCTGAATTTCATTTAATTGAAGCATAATTTTTGTTGAAACTGCAAGTTCATTAACACTGATATATTCAGGTCTATTTTTTGCTGCCCTATTTTGTGATTTTTGTCCTATATTTCCCTTTTCATCCTTTCAAAAATTTAGCACAATGCTTCTTGTAAAAATTCATATTGCCTGATAATATATTGGAAGCTTTATGTTCTATTCTTCTTCTTTGCATAAATGGTTTTAAACATTTTTTACATGCATGTTGCTAATCATTCTCAAGTTCTTTTGCTCAGTTCAGGTGGAAATCATGAATTGACGAAGTGCAGCTATGCTAGTAGTCTATTGTCACCAGGTGACACCAGGTAATACTGGGTACCAGCAGTCGACACAACTGGATGCTAATCACTGCTGCTGTGGGCCATCACCAGTTGATGCCAGCTTGTGCTAGACACTATAGATCAACTGTATGGGGTGATGGTCTCTGCCACTGGTCTTCATTGGCTGCTGGTCTTTGGGGCTCTTTGATGTTAACAGCTGTGAGCGTTTATTTATTTTTCTTTGGAAACCAATCATTCTATCCACACTACCTGAGAAATAAATCACGACCAGAGTTACAGATATACCAAAAGCAGTCTTTATTTTAACAGAGCCTGCATTACAGCATGGTGCAGTGGAGTTGGGGGTTAATACACAGGAACAAGTGCTCCTAAATTACAATCCCAAGAGTACCTGGGAAATGCTACTTATGTAGCTGTTTACAGGCCTGTTTCAGGGAGGCTGATGTTTGAAGCCGGGTTATCTGAAAAGCTTGCTGTAAATGTTTAGTGTGCAAATTAAGGGACCCAGATCCTTCCTTTCCTGATTGTAGCCACTCCAGGCTGCCCTCTCTATTCTCAAAAAAATGCAATAGCATTGTCTAAAGTGGTGGGAGTGAGAAAAGGACATCACACCACCTGACTGGCTGCACTTGTGTTGGAATGAAGAATGGTGGTTTGATAGCCATGGAGGACACCACAAGATAGCAAGGGGTGACAGTGAAGCAAACTGTTCCAGTCCATTAGGATGCATGTTGAGCAAAGGAAACCAGGGAAGAGCAGCAGACAGCTGCCGCCTAAGCCACAACCCCCTCTCCAGCCAACAGGGGAAACATGAGAGTGAGCGAGGCACTTCTCACCTGTCTGACACTCAGGACTCTGGAAAAGGTTCAGAATTAATCAGTACCTTCGTCCTTTACCTGAAAAGCACAGATTCTTAGAAGACTTAAAGATAATATTGCCTTGCACGAAACCCATTACAATTTACCTATTGTGATTCTGACATATGTGTTGAGTCATGAGACAAGTAAATAATAATAATTACAATATTTTATATTTTATATAGTAAATTATTGTCTATATGTACCCTAATGTTTGGCAGTTCCTTTAATTATCACTATTTCTTGCTTCATCATAATTTCTCTTTTTTGATTTTAAAGAGTATATACCAGAATAAAACCAATCAAAATAAACCAGTGTAAGAGATACAGGACTAAGAAACGTTATGAAATCAACAGTAGTTACCATAATGCCTTTTGATGTCTTCAAAATAGCTACAGATAACTTCAGACATAGTAAAAATCAAACAGAATAGAATAGAATGGAAACAATAAAAACAAAACAATGAATGCGATAAAGGACGTCAAAGCAAGCCAATAGTAAATCCAAAATTGCTATCATAATGTATCTCGCTATCCTAGAAATAGCTTCTCCTGCCATGGAATTTAACACAGTCAAACAAAACAAAAGAGAATAAAACCCAAGCCAATAAAACAATGTAAATGGTAATAGGACTTCAACATAAGACCATAGGGAATCAACAATGGTTGCAACCCTCAGAAGGAGATCCCCGCTAGATGACACACTGCTTAGTGATATCCTCTGAACCTAGATCAGACCACTGCCCCAGACCTGCAAAGTTAGTGAAACACCAAAGCACCACAGGCATCCAATTGCACTTCACCTCGATAGCTATCATCACAACCTGTGTTTCTCTGGATAAGCCAGTCAATTATAGGTGGAGAGGGGAATTGGTACTTCTTGTTTTCCAGCCCTCACGCCAGAAGGGACTGGGGTCTGGCTGTTCCCAGTCCAGCTGCGGCTGCGCATGGTGTTGGTTCCCAGATCGGGCTTGTTTTCTGCTACAGCCATTGTTTTCTCTAACCCCAGTCTGCATATGGCACTAACTCATGCAGAGAGGCTTGGATCTAGTTGTTCCCAGCGTACCACTGGCCCATGCATGGCACTGGTTCCCAGAGTGGGCTTTCATCATGATTTCTTAGGATTTTTATTTTGTTTTGTTTTGTTTTTGGTACCGGAACTCAAACTCAGGACCTTGCATTTGCCAGGCAGGCGCTTATGCTGCTGAGCTACATCCCTGGCCCTGCAACATTATTTCTTTGGTTTGCATTTACTTTTTCTAGAAGCACATCTGAAAAACATTTACATGAATGTCTGCCATGCATTAAATTGGGGTTCCAGAAGGAGAGGAGATAGAAGGTAAGGAAGCGACAGTATTTTATTTTATTTTTATTTTATTTATTTATTTATTTATTTTGGTACCAGGGATCAAACTCATGACCTTGTGCTTACCAGGCAAGCGCTTCAGGCACTGAGCTAAATCCCTGGCCCTAGCAACAATATTTTAAGAGAAAATCTTTGAAAAAATTTTGAAACTTAACTAAAAATAGGAAGCAAATTATTTAAGAAAGGTAGAAAGCCCTAGGAAGATAAACACAATTCAAATATTATAGTCAAATTGCTAGAAGTCACAGATAATTATAAATTATTTAAAATACAGCCTATTTTCATTTGGTAGAGAATTTTAATTGACATTTTTTAATCATTAAATATATCATTACATTACCTTGCAGCTTCTGTAATTTCTTTGGGAAATCATCTGTTTATCCTGATTTGAGGATAACGTGCACCTTTAATATTTTTGGCAATGTGCTTGGTAATAAAGCAATTTCCTGTAAACTAGAAAGAATTTAACACATTCACATGTTCTCTCCCTGCTACAATGCAAGCAATCTAGAAATCAGTAAAGGAAAAAAATGATTTGATAATACCCAGATATATATTTATTTATTTTTTATTTTAAAGATAGTAAAATCCAACAGAACATAACAGAGCATAACAGAGCAAAATCAGTCAAGACAAAGCAGCAGAACTGGTACAGAACTTCGAAGAAAGATAATGTGAAAACAATAGCCATTATACTATATCTTGTCTTCAGGATAGCTGACCATTTCAACAGGTATAGTAGAATTGAAACCAAAAACAAAACAGAATAAAACCAATAAACACAGAAAAAATATAGCAAAATATTAATAATAATAATAATGATCAGAGTAAAGCAAAACAGAGAGAACCATATTGGGCCTTGAAGACAAGACAGAAGAGAATCCCCCATGCTTGCTACATTGCCTACTGTCACCTTCCAAAGAGATGCTCAGGTTGCTGACCAGAGGCCTGCAAAATCTACGAAACAATACTAGCAAATAGTTGCTTGATGTTCCTTGGTTGCTGTCAATTTAGCCAGACCTCCAAAACAGCAGGTTGCTGACTGGGGGTAGGGGGGTGAGGGGGTTGGGGTCTGTGTGTGTGTGTTTGTCCCTGATTCCAAGCCCAAGCGCCGGCACTGCTCGGGCCCAGCAGGGTGGGCCCCAGAAGGGGCCATTCTCGTTCTCCTCCGGGGGTCCCAAGAGGGCAGGCCCCTGGAAGGCAGTTCAGTTGTGTCCTGATCGGTACAATACCCAGATATTTAGAAAAAACAGTTTATAACATATTTCTAAATGATCTTTGGGTAAATGAAGAAGCAAAATTAGAAATTCAATGATCTTTGAAAATAAATTATAATAAAAATAAAACAGAAATTTTTTTAGAAACAGATAGAGCTGAGTTTCAGAGAAACTATCCAGCTTATATTATCAAAGAACAAAGGGTGAACCTGAGTACCAGTTTGGAGAAAATGAACACTTGTTTTTGCTTCATTATAAAAATTATTACAGCAATTTTAGGTTTACCAGAGGCAAAGAAAGTGAGGGGCACACATAAAATGGAGGGAACCAAGCTTTATTATGCCAGCAGGCTCAAAGGAGCTGTGTACTCCAAAGTCTGAGCCCCAAGCTAGTATAGGAAGTTACTTTCATATGATTTATCAGATAGGGCAGTGGTCTTTAGTGAGGGAGTGGAACTCTATAAATATAGGAACAAACTGGAAACAAAAACAGGCCAGGTAGAGCTTGTACCTCTGGTTACATCTTGTGGTTAGCAAGCCTGTTTAAAGAGATGGAAAGAATACTGGGGACTATTGACATATCTGAGTTTTGATACATTTTAAACACAAAAGCACTGCCACATGTCCCCCCTTTGATGGCCCTTTTGTGTCTTATCATAGAGCATCACTTATTTCTAGGGGCTGATATATGGAGTTAGTCTGCACCAGCATCTGATGCTCAGATTATCTAGTGAGGGCCTGTACCTGGTTCTAACACACAGGACTCAAACATTATGATGTCAACTTGAGGGTGGTACAAGGTATTGGCTAGTGACCAAACTCTAAGCAAGGAGAGTTGCCTCAGTGGAGGCAGCAAAGGCAGATAAACAGAGACAACAGTCACTGGCCTGTTACGGATTGGTGTGGTTGAACAAGGAATGGGCAAAGGTTATGGTCTTATGTATGTGTCCAAGGAGAAGGGAAAGTCCTGTCCAGGTGCTTGGCATAAGCAGAAAAGGAGGATAAAGACAAGCATTCTTTCCAAGTTGTGAGGCCGATAATACTAGCAGAACAATTTACTCATAAAATTGATGTTGAGGCTATGATACACCTTTCACTTACGATGCACCAGTTCCTCAAGGTTTCCTCTGCAAGGCCTATGGCAAAGAGAAGAGTCACCAGTCCAAGGACAGAGAGGTACCAAGGGTGACAGTGCACTGCAATTAGTGTGATGGAACTGTAAGTAGGGCCTAGTGGAAAGATTTTAGGTCATTGAGGGGTGTGTCCTTGAAATAGATACTGGAATCCAGACCCCTTCCCCCGTTTTCTCCCCTGCCATGTGCTCCTGCTGTAGCACTGAGTGCTACCCGTAGGCCTAAAGCAACAGGGCCAATCACCACTGACTGAAACTTCTGAAACCATGAGCAAAAATAAACCTTTTGCTCTTTAAATTATTTACTTCAGGTATTGTGTCACAGCAATGGAAAACTAGCACAGTTATAAACATTAAGAATGAGAAAAATGAAAAGATTATAGCTCTAAACAATCTCTACATACCTTTCTGCCCTTCAATTAACATTCCACTGACTTATTGTAACTTTACAAGTCATGATTAAAAGTAGAACAATTTATCTGTACACGTGCTTCAAGATTGTTTTGACTATGAAAAGTAGTCATTGAAAAGATCTTCATTTTCCCAAAAATTTAGAAACAACTTGTTCCCCAAAATACTTCTTGAGATATTGATTGTGAACATTTGAATACATGGACTAATTTAGGGGGAAATGATAATTATATTTTGAACCTTTTGATCCATTAATATGGTATATACTCATTTTAATAGTCTATAGATTTTCTGTGTAGAGATAATGCATGAGTCTGAACATTTATTTTTAATTTTATGTTATAAAATTTTTTATCTTCTATTGTTACTAGTATATAGAAATAAGATTTTAAAAATAAGGACATAGCATATCCCATTAAATATTTTAAAAATATTTTGTTGACAATGTGGAAAAAAAGATTAGTAGAAGAGAAAGCTTGAGGAGCAAGAAAATTTAGTAGGCTTCCATGTAACACAAATGACAGTTACTAGTACCCTAAAGTAAAATCGTGGTAATGGAAAAGAGAAGTAGATAAAAGAATTTTAAAAGATAAAAGTAAAGTCCAAGCTTGCTGACTTTTGGATATGGGATAGGGAAAAAGAAGGAATTCATGTTGATTTTAACATCTGGAGGACCTGTAGTACAGTATTATTCACAAAAGTGGAAGAAAGAAAATTGGATCTTGAATGGGGAGAGATATGCCAAAAACTGAACTCATGGAGTCTAAAATGTTTGTGGAACATCTAGGTAAATCTTCCCAGTCCTTAATTTGATTTATTATGAATACGAGCTTTACGACAAAGATGTTGGCTTGAATTATTATGGAAATGGTAGGTAAAGACATCAAAGTTCAAGAGATTACTAAGTTAGCAATGAAGTATGAAGGAAAAATTATGAAGGAAGAGAAGGAACTTATCAAATGTAAAACTAGCTACACCAATATTTAAAAGATAGCATGAGATAAATACTCAGGAGATAAATACTATGTACTTTAAAAAATAAATACTGAGAATGAGATAAATGCTATGTACTTTCAAAAGTACATAGAAGAAAGAGAAACAAACTCAGAGAAGGGAAAGATGGGTGTCAAACATTGAAGAAATCAAGTTACAGTAGAGTTGAAAATACTGAAAATATTTTGTTTAACACAGAGAAGTCATGATGATGGGCAGAAATGTTTCTAGAGTCTGGAAAGTGAAAAAAAGACAGTGCTTCCAGGTCTACTGTGCAAATCAGTCCCAACAGTATTTTTGAAGAACTTCATTGCGCAAAGGGCAGGAAAGCTTGAACACATATCAGAAGTGGAAAACTTTGATAATTATTTCTTTTTAATGGTCAAGAGGCAAGAATACTAAAACAAAAAATAAAGATAGTGTATTATTGGTTTTCAAAATTTAGTACGCTTTAATCTCATCCGGGACACTTAGACAAAAGAAACTCCTGAATTCTGGTGGATGGAGTTGCTGATTTAATGGATTTGAGGTGAGACGCTGAAATCTGTTTTGAATCAAGTGCCCAGGAGTATTTGATGTCAGATTTAGAAAGACTGCAAGTTAAGATTACAGAAAAGGACAAGGATGAAACTGGTGGAATGCAGTCTACAGAGGTATGGGGAGGAATGGGGTCCAGAGAACAGGCGGCAGGATGAATGCCTTAAAGGAAGAACGCGCTGTGCTATGAGATCAGAGGGGTGGCCTGTGGATACACCTATAGGTGTACTAAGCACTTAAGGATGAGTGAGCAGCATGCTGAGGGTGTCTTCACCCTTATAAAATGAGCAACTAAGCAATTTACTAAGAATGATAGTCAACATAGAAGCATGAGAACGTGAAGAAATAATTTGAAAATGAAAATTGTAGGAAATTGTGAAACAAACATGACAACATCCTGGGCAGCCTAGACCCAGGTAAGATCAGTTATTATTAATTTGCAGTGACACTTGACTTCCCCCCAACACACATACCATTAGTCCCTATATACAAGGTGTTGGGCAATTCTAAACTTGGAATTTTTATAGCAGGACAAATGGGTCAGTTTATTGTACCAGCCATAATTTATTGTCTCCATTCCAAACCCATTATTCTTGACCTGCTTTGAGGTGCTGGATCCTGTAAATTTTGCCCTTAGCTAGCTAGTACAGTGTTAAGTCTTAGCAGATACTGATCCCAGGACAACATAAAAAGAGGATTCTCTTTCTAATTCTGGTATTTTCTCTTATGATCCTATGCTGCAGCTGCCATAGGATGGTCTCCTTGCCAAGGGAGACATCAAAACCTGGCAGCTTCCAGTGATGTGTACTTCCTATGTGTCCCACAGGTAAGACAGCAGGTAGGAATCTTGGGAGTGGAGGAGGGTGCTTTTCCTCTTTCAAGTTTGTTTCTTTTTGAGTTTGTACCTACAGCACTAGAGTTGGTGGCTGCTTCTTACACTTTCTTATTCTTTAGAAATCTTTTTTTTTCCATAGTAATCTTCTACTGCTAATTAGTTCTTTAGCATAATAGTTCTTCCCTCAATGATATTAGTTCTGCCCCTTTCTGGTCCCTGACTGATTATGGAACTGAGATTGCTTTCTTTGCACAAAGCAATTTTAGTAGCTTAACAGTTACATTCACAGGAGGTTGAATGAGGAACTAAATTAATTCAGGATGGGTTGGGCAGAGACTTTGATGAGTGATTTGCTCAGTATACTTGGTGACGAAGACTGGGTTTATCAAAAGTTAAAGAAGATTGGATTACTAATAATGAAAATAAAGAGAATTATTGAATGTTTATATAAGAGATTTGGAGGGCTATCTCTGTGGCAAAGTTTTCCAAAAGAGGTGGACTTTTCCTCATGTTAACAGTGAGAAAGTAGCCACAGAAATTGGTCCCCTTCCAATGTGCTTCAACGTTCAAAGACCCTATGAGATGCTTCTTTAAAAAGTTATATTTAACCCGATTGTTTTTATATGTTAATGCAATGTAATTTTCTGCTAAGCCACAGCCTTAATTTTGAGAATATCATTTGTGGTGTATATAAATTTCTACATGTAATTCTGAACTTCTATAGGAAAACAATGTTGCTATTTAAAGAAAAACATGATTTAGGATGATTTGGTATTTTGTTTTATCAGCAAAGCAAAGTGATGGTTTATTCTTGTTGATATGCATTATTATGTTTCACAACATTTTCATGATCTTTGAGTAATATGCAAGTCACTTTTATGTTCTAGGGATAAAAATGTGCCTATATCATGATCCCTCCCCATAAGGAAATCTGAGATATAACAGATCTATTTTTCACATATTCTAATGTGCATACTTTTCTCACTTAATATCTAATTTTAGCTGCCCTCAGTTCTTCTAACTGCCCAGCCAAAGGTGTCTTATGTCTTACAGTTACTGATAGTCTGGCTGATGTCATAATGTGGTTGTCACACATTGCCTGCATGTGAGTGTACTTGGGCGTAGCAACTCAAGTGGACAGAAGCGTCCATGGGCAGAGTGGAGTCTCTCAAAGAACATGAAGCAAGAAAGGCATTTCTCTCATGAGAAAGAAAGTCTTCTAGGGTGCATGGGAAGAGAAAAAATAAAACAAACTGCATAAAAGTCATGAGAAATTGATGAACAGGAATCCTATTCCACGTTTCAAGGGTGTATTTTTTTATAGAATAGGTGAAACTCTTTAAGACATAGGTGAAGGCAAAGACTTAATGAAAAAACCCCAATCACACAGGCAATATTATTAAAATCAACAACCTGGATCTCATTATATTAAAAAGCTTTTGCACAACAAAAGAAACCACCAACAGGGTGAAGAGACAACTCACAGTGTGGGAAAAAGTTTTTACCACCTATTTCTCAGACAAAGGACTAATATCTTAATATATAAAAACTAAAAAAAAAAAAAAAATGCCCTCCCAAATTTAAAGACCTGATCCAAAAATGAGCATCTGAAATAGACACTTCTTAAATGAAGAAGTACAAACAGGAAATAAATATATAAAATGTTAAATATCATTGGCCATTTGAAAAACGCAAATTAAAACAATACTGAAATTTCGTCTCACTCCAGAAAGAATCATTATCAAGAATAAGCCAGGCGTGGTGGCACACAATTTTAATCCCAGCACTCAGGAGGCTGAGGTAGGCGGAGCGTTGTGAGTTTGAGGCAGGCTTGGGCTACAACACGAGTGCAAGGCTAGCCTGAGCTACACAGTGCAACCCTACTTCAAAAAACCAGGGCCGGGAGTTTGGCTCAGTGACTTAAGCGCCTGTCTGACATGCGCGAGGTTGTGAGTTCGATCCCTGGTGCCACACACACACACACACAAAAAAAAAAAAAAAAAAAAAAAATCAACCAATAACAAATGCTGGCAGGACTGTGAGGAAAAAGGAACGCTTTTCCACTGTTGTTGAGGGTGTAGTTGGTACGACCTCTATGGAAATCAGTATGGAGAGTCTTCAAAAAACTAAAACTAGGGCTTCTATTTGACTGGCTATTCCCCTTCTTGGTATCTGCCCAAAAAACTTGAAAGCATCATTCCACAGCGATATGCACACAACCAGGTTTACAGCAGCACAATTTGTAATTGCTAAATTTTGGAAACAGCCCAAATGTCGATCAGTGGATGAATGGATATGGATAAGGAAAATGTGTGTGTGTGTGTGTGTGTGTGTGTGTGTGTGTGTGTGTTCAAAGTATAATGGAGTGCTACTCCACCATAAAAAAGATAAATGTGATAAATTTCTAGGTAAATGATGAACCTTGAGATCATACCTTTAAGTGAAATAAATTGGACACACATGTTTAAATATCATATTGTTTCTCTGTTATGAGAATCCAAAAGAGTAAATAAGGACCAAAATGGATGATGAATAATAGATATTGGAAAGTAGGTAGAAAATGTTCAAATGGGAAGGAGAGCAAGAGAATAGGGAAGAGGAAAAGAAGAAAGAGAAAAGGGAAAAGAGAGAACAGAAAGAAAAAAGTGCAGACGTGCTTTTGTAAACAAGGAAGAGAAGAATAGTTAAAGTGAGGAAAGGGATATGGGGGTAAAAGAAGAATCAAGATATATCATGTGCAGATACAAATTGCCTATAATGAGTGTGATCATTATATATATCAAAAGTGTACCAATAAAATTAATTAAAAATACATTTTTATGACAATAAACATTGAAAACAAACAACCAGAAAGGATGCTCTGTCTTGTTTTATTTTGCAGATATTCTTTGGGAGGCTGGTAGGTCAGCATTAAATCAGCAATTTTGTTGTTGTTTCTAGTAGTGAGCCTCCGAACATTTTGGTCAATAGATAATTTAAGACTGATTTTAATTGCTGGAAAACATTCCACTGATCTCTTTCAGTAGATTTCTTAATACCAGCAATGAAGTTTGAGAGAATATTATGTAACTTGGAAGACTATCTTGGGGATGAAAGTGGAGTACTTTTAAAAATATATGATATAGAACCAGATCTCTTGATGCCCCCAAAGGTGATATTTTGAGGAAAATATGGACATCAATAACTGTGACTCATAGGAGTGAAATTCTCAATGGAAAGGTTTAGAAATGGTAAACAGATATATTGGTCAAATATATAGAGAATATTTAAATTAAAATGTATTGCAATAAAAGACATATTGCCATTAATTATTCTCATAATAGTGTATCTCACTTTGACATACTTATCCCATCATCTTGTCACTTTCTGAAATATTTCTGGAAGTTCTCTTTCATAAGTGTCTTTATAGGTATGTCAAAAACACAGTGAATGCTGCTGTTTAGTGTCATACAGCAGAAAGACAGGCTTGGAAATTCATGACAGGGTGTTCTCATTCATCTTATTCACTAGACCTGGCACAGCGAGACTTTTGGCTTTTTCCCAAAGTCAAAATGACCATGAAAGGCAACATTTTGAATCAATTCAGGCAGCAAAAAAAGAACCACTAAAGACACAAAAAGGACTTTGAGAACGCTTGAGAAAGTGCTAAGAATGCTAGGATAAGTGTGTTTGAAGTGAGAGGGAGGATTTTGAAGGGGATTAATTCAATGTATCATTTGCTGTAAACATTTATTTTAATTTAAACTTTCAATGTATTTTTTTTTCGTATCTCACATAATGACATACCTGGGACTGGGTACTTACAAAGAAATGAGATTTATTTAGTCTGAATGACCAAGATCAGGCAATCCTTTTTGGGCAGGCTCTGATGAGGACCCAACAGCAAGAACAATCACTATGCGTGGATGTGCAAGTGGAAGAGACCACATTGCAAGACAGGAAGTCAAAGAAAGACCGTGGTCCTCCAGTGACACCCCAGCTGACCTGGGGCATCATACTAGGTCCCTCTTTTCAAACGTTTTGCCACCTTCCAACACTGCCACCCTGAGAGGCAGCTTCCAACACCAGAACCCTTGAAAGGGAAACTCAAGCTATATCCAAAGTATAGCAGCATTTTTCCACACTCTTCTTTTGCCATAAGCATCAGAGTTATATATAATAAGAACGTAGGACTAAATATATCTAAAATATCTCTTTCAATAGATACAAAATATGATTTATTTGGTGGATTTTTTTGTTTAATTGCATGTAACACAATGGTAACTTTTACAACTGATAACACCATGGATTCAATAAAATAAGGGTTATAAAATTTGCTACATAAAATTATGACCTAAAAAATATGAAGTGCCTCCTCTTTACTGTGGAGTTGGGACTTGCTACAGTGCATTACCAAATATTAGTTACATTTAAACTTTTGAAAGGGAATAGGCAAGCAATTTATCAAGCATTAAGTGATGGATTTCTTAATTTGCAACTTCTCATTTCTTTAGATACATGATTTCTATACATGTGGTCTTAGCAGGAGAGCAAGAGAACTGAGAATCAAGTGTGAATACAGGAAGAGAAATTTGTAATTCATATCTTTAATGGAATATTCTGTAACTTTGCTGTGCCACTTGTCACATTTCTATGGAACATGTTGATGTTCAGGTTCTGTTCTAAGCTGCTCCATTGGGCAGTAAGCTTGGATTTGGTGGAAAAGAAAGTCTATTTTGTAAATGATATCCTACAAATGGCATTGCATCTGTTGCTCTCCATATCCAAAGAGGCAAAAGGAAGGTATGAATGATACTTCAAGATATCAATGACTTAACAAAGATTCTATACAATATTTGCAATGAAAGAGAAGTTGTATAGTAAATCAAATCCTTTTTGACCAACGATATTGTTATCCTAGAAGGAACCTCAGGGTATAAACCTAATGGTTTTGGCTTTCTACAGTCCCAACCTAATATTTAATTCTTCTGTCCTTGCTTATTTTATCCTCATAAGGTTCACACAAAGTTTAAATTTATTCCCCACCCAAAACCCCACAGGAATCAAGTGAATATGTTTTGATGGATTTCTGTAGTTTCCCTTCAGAACCAGATGTTGGACGGCAGCCAGCTTCAGAAAAGCACTTGCTAGATGAGGCAAGCTAAAAAGGGAAGGAAATCTGAAAAACACATCATTTGGGGGAAAATAGCTTAACATATCAGAATATAAATAAGAAATGTTAATGAGACACTACGTGTTAATACCTCAAAGATTTGAAGTGTAGACTCACTGAAAGTGTCATGGTCATCTACTCAATCAAGGCTATGAGTATCCCATCTGCCACCAGCAGGAACCAGCACCAAGTCCCTGTTCTGACACCATTTTCCATGTGGGCTGTGCATTGAAGAAAAGAAAATAATCAAACCTATTCAAAATTACTAAAGACAGACTCTGAAAAGACATTAATTTCAGGATCCTCCACTCTGCCTTGTTCCCAGGCAGAGTAGGGGCTTATGGAGGTAAGTGATTAGTGGAGGTTGAGCTCAGAGTTACTTCACAGTGGGGCTGGTTGATCTCTGCGCCTGTCCTGTGGTTATTTCCAAGGTTCCAGAAGGCATAATTTGTACAGAGCTCTTCAGCAACCTGAGAGAGTCTTCAGCAGTTCTCTACTTTAGTAGCATCAGAATTGCCTGGAGGACTTGCTCAAACACAGATTTCTAACCAACTTCTCAAGTCATGCTGATGTTGCTAATACAGGTACCATGCTAAGAGCTGCAGTTTTAAGCCATGGTACTGATTAAATATTTTACATTTTGATTAATTTCTTTCCCTATGTATCTGAGAATACAGAGATTATTAGGGGGAGGTGTTATAGATGCAGTAATAATCTATTCAATATAAGTGATGAAATGATTTGAGTACAGTATCTGTAGATACAGGAGTAATCAGAAAATTGTACACATTTCACTACATAGGCTTTGAATTTTCTTGTTAAGAAAATCTTATTAAATTTGAAATAGACCAAACTTTCAGTGTTTTCATTCTCTTCTGCAACATGAGGAGCTCTGGAATCAGATAAATTAAGAGAACAGATTTTAAAAATTTTAAGTTGTAAAATGTTTTATTTTGTGTTTAATAAGAAACTGTGTATTACTGTCCTGGGGCTACCAGAACAAATTACCACAAATTGGATCACTCAAAACAACAGAAAATTTTTCTCATACAGTTATGAATGTCCATAGATGAAAGTAGTGTGTTGGTAGAACCATACTCCCTTTCAAGCTGCCCAGGGAGAATCCTTGACTCTTTTATCCTCTGGTAGCTTGAGACATCCTTGGCTTGTGGCAGCATGATTCTACAGTATGCCTCTATCTTCACAGGCTTTCTTCCCTCAGTGTGTCTAAGCCTCCTCCACTTGTCATAAAGATATTTTTCACTGGTGTTAAAGTCCATCAAGTTAATCCGTAATAATCTTGCCATTGACTTAATTATATCTATAAAGATATAGTTTCTTTGCAAGTAAAACCACATTCATAGATGTTAGGGTGTAGATATAAAATTTTAGGGTTAATTATTCAGTTCTCTGCAAACCATAGCTCATTCAGCATGTGAAAAGAAAAGAATCTTCTCTACCTGGCTTACTATTCACTGAAGACTTGTACTTATATAATTTTGAGAAGTAGAGAATGGTATACACTTTTGAAAACCAGCTATTATGTGGTTTTCAAGTGAAATGACAATGATAATGACTTTCATATATTTTTCTGGAAAATACCTTCAATATGTCCTACTGAGGCAAGATAAGTAAGGTGATTCCTCATTGTGGTTTTGATTTCCATTTCCCTAATTATTGATAGGGAGCACGTTTTCTTAAACCTGCTGACCATTTGTGTATCTCCCACAGAATTTGTCTATTTAATTTTTTGTTCATTTCTTAATTGTTTATTGATTTTCTTGCTATGAAGTTACATGAATTCTTTCTTTCTTTCTTTATTTTTTTGTGGCATCGGTGATCAAACTCAAAACCTCATGCGTGCCAGACAGGCGCTTAAGCCACTGAGCTAAACTCCCAACCCTACTTTTTTTTGAGGCAGGGTTGCACTATGTAGTTCAGTCTGGCCTTGCTCACATTGTAGCCCAAGCCCACCTCAAACTCACAACGCTCCTCCTACCTCAGCCTCCGGGTGCTGGGATTAAAGGTATGCACCGCCACGCCCAGCTTGAAGTTATATGAATTCTTTACATATGATGGATATTACCCCTATGCATATACAGCTTACCAATTTTTCTTCTCCTTTGGGGGCTTGCCTTCTCATTTTGTTGATGTTTCCCACTACTGTATAGAAACCATTTAGTTTTATGTAGCCCACTTGTCTTTACTTTTATTTTTCTTACTTTGTTTCATATTAAAAAATTCATTGCCAAGACCAATGTTATGCACCCAACATATATTTTTAAATGTTTTACAATTTCACGTCTTACATTTGAATATTTAATCTATTTTGAGAAAAACAACCTTTTAAATGTAGTTTAGAAGAATTGTTAAATAAACAGATGACTGCAGTATCCACCAAGCAACATTTATAGCAAGTACTCTGAGGGAAAAGAGAACATTACTTCCACAGTTACCATTTGCAACCTCTTAAAAGTCTAGGTTTTCCACAAAGAAAAATGGGTATATAAAGAAAAAAGTAAAGTATGACTCAAAGGAAAAATTAGGTAGGATAAATTCTTCAATTAAAAATAGCAACTGACAGAATAATACATTTAAAAAAAAAAACTCTTGTAGTTGAAGATCTATATGCTACTGACCAGAGATCAACTTTACATCAAATGACACAAGTAAGTTGAAAGTGAAAAAGATGTAAAAGTATATTCCACACAATGAGTACTCGAGAGAAAGCTGGGGAAGTTATGCCAACATCAGCTAAAGTAGACTTTGAGGGAAATATTGTTACAAGAGGCAAATAAGGATATTATACACTGAGAAAGGATCAATTTATCTGGACAACATAATAATTATAAACATTAATGCACCAAATAGTACAGAACCCATAGTAAAATAGGGAAGAAGCAGATAGTTCTACAATATTAAATGGACACTCCAATACCTCAGTTTCAATAATGGACAGAAATAATGAAAGAAAGACAGAAAACTATCAAATATTAATCAATAAGGAAGAACTAGCAAATTTAAGGCCCAACAACAGATAATGAGGTTGAATCAAAAATTTCTCAACAAAGAAAAAGCTAGAACAAGATGATTTCACAGTGGAATTAAACGAATTTCATGAAGCGAATTTAATGAAGAATTAGCATCAATATTTCTTTGATAATAAAAAATAGAAGAGAAACAAATGCATCCTAATTCATAATTTGAGACCTGCATTGTCCTAATTCCAAATTCATGCAATATATTGCAAATCAAAAAATAAAATACCTACAGTCTATGATCATACCACCCTGGATGTGCCTGATTTTATCTAATCTCTGAAGCTAAATAGTGTCAGACCTGGTTAGTACTTGAATGGGAAAAAGAATTACAGATCAATGATCCTTAGGAAAATGGATGTCCAATTCAGACATAGATATCAAGCTACAATTGCAGACAGCATACTGAATGTCCAAGTGTGATCATTCCAGGAATACATGCATTTTTCAACATAACGGAATCAATCATGGCAAAATATATATCATATTGATAGAACGAAGATGAAGTGATCATCTTAAATGATGCAGACAAGCATTTCATGAAATTTAACACACTTTCTTGATAAAAATGTTGAGAAAGATACAAATAGAAGGAAACTTCCTTCATGGTAAAGAGTATTTATGAAAAACATATAGCTGACATAATTAATTATAAAGGGCTGAAAATTTTCCCCTAAGTTCAAGAAATAGTAAGGATACAGGCTTTTGCTAGTATTCTTATTTAAAGTTCCAGCAAGAGAAATAAGGGAGGAAGAGAAAATAAAAGGCATCGAAAACACCCTGCCATCAGTCCCCGCCTCATAATGCTTCTTTCTTCCAACATAGTCATCCCATTGTTCCTACAACTTTCTGAAGCCATTCTGGAAGTCTTCTTTCCTGAGAATTTTTAGTTTAGTGAGTGTCGTGGCTTCCTCATATCCTGAATAGATACAAAATATTTACCTTTCATGGTCATTTGGACTTTGGAGGAAGAGCCAGAAGTCACATGGTACCACATTCAGTGAATCAGACGGATGAGGACACACCGTAATGTTTTTGCAAGCCTGCCTTCCACATGGGAGGAGCATTCACCATATTTTTTTTATCACACCTTGTAAAGACACTCATGAAAGAGAACTTCCAAAACTGCTTCAGAAAATGGAAAGAATAACGGGATATGTGTGGGAATGAGTAGTAATGAGTAGTATGTTGAGGATGGTTAATGGCAATGTGTCTTTTACTGTAGTACATTTTAAAAATTTAAACATTCCCCATGGTTTTTGATTACATATTATCTGATGTATTCATATGATTTAAGCTGAGATGTTTCACATTTACATGTGTATCACATATTTAGTGTCATAAATACTTTTAATCACCTTGAATGATATGACACACCACAGTTGAAGAATTCAAGATTCCAGAGAATTAAAAAAACATGTCTAAGTGTTGCAATTCCTGCAAAGACCTGTCTTAGTCAATGCCACCTTGATCTTTACAATTATCAGAAATGTTACTACTATCATATAACTTCCTATCATTTCTACAATCTCATGGTTTTACTCCAAGTTATGGGCCTTGTACCTATATATGATTGTTCCTTTCTGCTCTGTCAAGCTGATGTACAGTTGTGCTTAAACTTGTGGATAAAAACTGTACGGATAAATCAATCTAGTGTTGGCTTTGTGGATTCTCTTCCATATAGTCTGTAAGTCTGGGCTACAAGGAGAAGAAAATTATTACAATAACCTATAAATATTCTTTAATCCAGATTCGATTAAGGTTACTGTTGGAGATTTTATAGCCCAAGACTGTCTTGGAGTAGTAGAAATCTTAGAGTTAATGAAAGGAACTCTAAATAGCAGCTTCATAAAGACTTATTCACTTTGGTCTGGCAACTTGGAGGCTGAAAAATTGTCTATTTCCTTTAAGGAAATTTTTGGACCAACAGGCAACATTTAAGTAGATCCCTGGAGCTCAAAGTCAATGGCATATTTCAGACCAATCATATTTAATATGGTTTGAGGTTTTGCAGTAAAATCTCATCTGATCCTAGCAAAAAATGAAAGTTCCTTCCCAGAGTCTAGGAAAGAACTTGAACTGATAATATAAAAAAATAAGTTAAACCAAACCAAAGGAAACTGACTTTAGGATGGACGCTGTGCCAACACAGGATGGACTGGAACAGATAGTCACATACATTATCATTTTCCAAAACATCCTCTCTCTGGAAGCCAGTGTTACCACTTGGCCTGCCAAAAGCCATGTGACCAGCCATTAATAACAAACTCAGATCAGCTATATCCTGTGAGTCGCCTTAACCCTTTAATCTTACAGCAATACTGTCTTGAAGATCAGTTGGCATATGTGTTGTGATTATAAAATATGGTGAATGCCTAAATTTAAAAAATCATTATAGTAAAAGATATATTTCAATTAATTCTCCTCAAAATACCCTCGCACACATTTCAAGCACACTTATCCTCTTATTCTTGCTACTTTCCGAAGCAGTTCTGGAAGCCCTTATTTCATGGGTGTCTCTAGTTTGACTGTCATAGCAGCTTCGATGTCCCGAATCAAGTCAAAACCTATCACAATCATTTTTTTTAATTGGTACTGAGGATCGAACTCACATCCTCACACCTGCCAGGCAGGTACTTAAGCCACTGAGCTAAATCCCTGGCCACAATCATTTTTAACTTGGGGAAAAACCAGGAGTCATACAGAGCCAGATCTGATGAATGAGATGAGCAAAGATACTCCATAATATTTTATTACCCAGAAATTGCCATAAATGTTTGAGCAACTAGGTGTTATCAATAAAGTGAATGTTTAAATTAAAATATATATAACAATAAAAGACATCATCAGTAAGTCCTCTCAAAATAGTCTGTCTTCAAACACGTGTATCCCATCATCCTTGGCAATGCATTTTACTCTAATAAGATTTTTTTTTAAAAAATTTAAATATGCACAAAGTAATTTTTGATCAATGTTTGAATTTATTTGATAAAGAAATTGAAATTTAGGAATAGCCCTGAAGAAAAGATTATTACATGGGACATTTTTCTTTCAGATGTTATATAACCTGCTTTTAGAAGGGTCTGATGCTCTCATATTTTATATTCAACATTTCAAGGAGTAATTTACCATTCTAATTTGTCTGTGGAAGCTGTGAAATAGTCTCATGAAAATAAATAAGGCTGAACATTAACACACTCAGATTAGAAAATGGCAGTTCAAACTGTGCCTAGATTTTAAACCAGTCACAACAATTTATAGGAATTTATCTTTTATCTTTGGATTGGGTACTGAAATGTTCACTTCTCCTCCATAGCCAGGCACTGTATTTGAAATTTTCGTTCATGTCCTAGTTTTATAAATAATTGTGCTTTACAGAATTTAAATTGTGAAAACCAAGCTTCAGGGGGACAAACTGATGATTCCAGTTGGTAGGAAAGCTGGCTTTGTGAGCATAAGTTCCCCCTTTTGCTCAGTACTCATATTATTCCTAGGGGAAATACAACCAAACTTTCAAACTGGAATATGTGTTTCTTAAAGAAATGTTTTTAAAATATCCTGATAAAATACATGTCGCATGACCTTTAGCATCATAACCATTTTTAAATCTAGTAACGTTAAATAGACTGGCATGATTGCATAACCATCACTATGAATCATATCTCTAAATGACCCTCTTTCCTTGAAAATAAGACCTAGCCAGAAAATAATCAGCCCTGAAAACTAGACATCAAAAATATCAGTCCCAATCAGCCTAACCATGCCTGCCTTACAGAGCAGCCATGAAGCAAGAGGGCGATAAAAGAAGAATAGGATGATTTGAGCTGGTATTTTTGACCTTTAGTTTTCAGGGCCGATTATTTTCTGCCTAGGTCTTATTTTGTGGGAAACACAGGATTACATCTTGCAAAACTGCAACTCCATACCTATTAGACAATATCACTCCATTCTCCCCTTCCTCCATTCACTTACACTCATTTTCTATTTTCTATCTTTTTCTGTTCGAGTACTCTGGGTATCTCAGATAAGTGGAATCATACAGTGCTTGTGTCTGTGTGACTGAGAGTTTCATTTAGCTCAATGCCCTCAAGGTTCATCCACACTATATGTCAGCAATTCTTTCCTCTTCAAAGACAAATAATATTTCATAATATACACACATGACATTTAGCTTATTTGTTTTTCTGATGTACAGTAGGGTCACTTTCACACTTTTTTCCTGTACTAGGGAATAAAGCCAAGGTCTCTACACTGAGTTGTATCTCCAGCCCTGTTTTTTTCTTTTCATTTTTTGAAATAACATTTTACAAAGTTGTTTAGGATGAGCTCAAACTTATGATTCTCCTGCCTCAGCTTCCTAGAGTGCTATGATTACGGGCATGTGCAAAGTTGCCCAGCTATGCTGTCACATTTTAACTATAGATAACATTGCTGCTATGACCATGGTTATACAAATGCATCTTCAAGATCTTGCTTTCAATTCATTTGGGGATATACCCAGAATTGGAACTGTTGAATCATGTGGTAATTTTGTTTTTATGGGCTTTGAAGAACTGACATGCTGTTTTCCATAGTGGATATACCATTTTACACTTCTACTAACAGGAAATAGGGTTCCACTTACTCCATGTCCTTGCCAAGTTCTGATTTTTGTTATATTGTGCTTTTTTGTCTTTATTTTTAATATTTGCCATTTTAAGGAGTGTGAGGTGGTATCTCATTATAGATTGAACTTTCATTTCCCTAGTGATTAGTGTTGCTGAGTATGTTTTCATATGCCTATTTGCTATTCGTACATCTTGGGAGAAATGTTTTTAAAAGCCTTTGCTCATTTTGAATCAGGTTGCTCGTGTTTTTATCATTGAATTGTAGGACTTCTCTATATATTATAGATATTAATCTCTTAGCAAATATATGATGTGCAAATATTTTCCCATTGTATAGAATGTCTTTTCACTTTGTTTACAGAATCATTTGATTTTAAGAACTTTTAATTTTTATGAAGTACAATTTGTCTATTTATTCTTTTATTACCTGTATCTTTGGTACCATATTCAAATTTTCTCCCTATGTTTTTATTTAAGAATTTTATAATTTAAAGTCTTACATTTAGATATTCAATCCATTTTCTGTTAATTTGTGCAATGTGTTAGGTAAAGGTTCACTTCATTCTTTTACATAAAGAAGTCCAGTTTTCTCAGCATAATTCTTTGAAGGCTGCTCTTCCCATATGAAATGATCCTGGAACCCTCTTCAAAAATCATTTCCCATATAATTAAATGATGTATTTTGGCTCTCTGTTCTATTTCATTGGTCTATGTCTGTCTTTGTTGCAATAACACACTTTTTTTTTGATTACTAAAGCTTTAAGTGTGACTCTTTCAGCTTTGTTTCTCTTTCTCAAGATTGTTTAATCTATTTGGGTCCCTGGAGATTTCATATGAATTTTGGAAGTATTTCTTCTATTTCTGTAAAATGTCATTAAATCTCTACATTGTATTGCCTAGTATTAATATCTTGAATATTATTAAGACTTCCAATTCATGAACATATGATACCTTTCCATTTATTATCTTTTTCAGCAACTTTTTATAGTTTTCATTGTGGAAGTCTCTCACCTTTTTGATTAACTAAATTCCTAAGTATTTTATACTTTTGATGCTATTGTAAGTGGAGTTGTTTTCTTGATTTTCTTTTTAAAAATTGCTCATTGTACTGTATAGAAACATTAGTAATTTTGAGTGCGATTTTATATCATGCAACTTTGCTGAATTTATTAGCACTAAATTTTTTTGTATAATCTTTAGTTCTATCTATAAGATTATGTCTTCTACAGATAGAGGTAATTTGGTTCCTACATTTCCAGTTTGGATGGTCTCTTTTTTATCCTTTTCTTATGTAATTGCTTTGGCTAAGGCTTCCAGTGCTTTGTTGAATAGGAATGGTAAGCATTAACATAATTCTCATTTTCTGGGCCATGGTGTTAGTTGTCAGCTTCTGATAGATGGCATTAACTGTGTTGATCTACTCACCTTGTACTCCTGCTTTTGTGTACTTGCGTCATGAAAGTGTGTTAAGCTTTGTCAAATGCCTTTTCTTCATCAATTGAGATGATCATGTGGGTTTTGTTTTCTGTTAATGTGCTGTATTACATTGATTTAATTTTATTTATTGAACCATCCTTGCATTTTAGAATAAATACTTCTTGGGTATGGTGTACAATCCTTTTAATATGCCACTGAATTCAGTTGCTGGTATTTTGTTGCGAATTTTTGCATCAGTGTTCATAAAAGACGCCAATAGGTAGTTCTTTAATATCAACTTTGTCTGGCTTTGGGTGAAGGTAATGCTAACCTCATAAAATGACTAATGAAGTGACCTTCCTATTCAAATTTTAGATAAGTTTGAAAGAATGGATGTTAGTTCTTCAAATGTTTAGTACATTCACCAGTGAAGCTATTAGCTCCAGAGTTTTCTGTTGGGAGATTTTTTTAAATTATGGATTTAATGTTCTTACTAGTTACAACTGCCTTCAGATTTGCCATTTCTTCCAGATTCAATCAATAGGTTTGATGTTTTTAAGAGTTCATTTATTGCAGTTAAGTTATTTCATTTGTTCATGTAAAAATGTTGACAATATTCTCTTTAAAATACTTATAATTTTTTTGAATTGTTAATAATGTCCAGATTTTCATTTCTAATTTTAGTAGTTTAAATATTTTAAAATTTCATCTACCTAGTGTGCGAATTTTATTGTTAATTTTTTCAAAGAATCATAATTTGATCTTGTTGCGATTATTTTTTCTTGGCACTGGAGATTGAACTCACGACCTTGCCCTTGCCAGGCAGATGCTGCTCTGCTGAGCTGTATCCCCACCCCGATTTTGTTGATTTTATCAATATTTTATTCTATTTTACTTATCCCTTCTCTAGTATTTATTATTTTCTCTCTTCTGACATTTGTGAATTTAGAGTGTCCTTTCTTTAGTTCTTTAATTTGTAAAATTATGTTGCTGATTTAAAATCTTTCTTATATTTATTTTTAATCGATATATAAAACTGTTCATATTTGTGGGGTATTAAGTGCCATTTTAATACATGTATACATAGTGTGATTTCTAACTAGAGTAAACATATTTTTTATCTTTTGATATAAGCATTTATAGCTATACATCCCCTTAGTGCTTTGCATGTCCCCTAAATTTTGATGTTTTTTCACTTGTTGCATTTGTGATCTCTTCTTGGATCATTTAGTTATTTATAAATGTGTTAAGTTCTAAAACTTTATGAATTTTTAAAGTCTTCTGTTAGTTATTTCTAACTCTTTATAATTGTTGCAACTGAATATGGTTTGTAGAATAACTTTTTAAATGTACCATGATTTTATTTGTGGTCTAACATATGGTGTATTCTGGAGAATTTTCCATGGGGTACTGAGAATGTGTATTCTGTTTTTTGTTGATCATTCAATGCCTTCTGATTTTTTCAGCTTGGTTATGATTCCCCTGCCTTGGATTGTACACATGATCTCTGAAATTGTATTGCATTTACCACTACTACAAAAATTATATTTATGTGTGCAATATATCTAGAAAATTTCTTTCAAGGGCTTAGTGGGGTCTAATTTTACTTTTAATTTGGATACCTTTTTATGACAGTATCATATATTACTCACCATTTTCATTTTGTAAAACCAGTTTATTCAAATATTAAAGTTATATATATATCAGTATCTATTTATTGATTCTATGTCCTGTTTAATTGTTTTCCATAGCAATACCAATGCCATATTTCTTTACCCCAATACATTTGTATTAAGTTCTGTAGTTTGACAAACATCTCCTCCTCTCTGTTATTCTGGTTTTACTCTATGACTATCCTTAGCCCCTTTTTTCATGTAATTCTAATGAGTACTTCATCCAGTTCCAGTAATAAACTTTATTACAATTTAAATGAAATTTTGTAGATTTTATATGAATTTTAAAACAATTGACATTTTTATTATGGCATTTCTTCCATTCCAATAATATGCATAAACAAATTTTGACATGTCTACCATTAAGTTACTGTAGTTTTTTGCAAGCATATCTTATGACTCTCATATAATAATTATTTTGAATATTTTACAGTTCAAGTATTTTACTATTGATGGAATTTTCTGCCTGGATTCATTTTTAAAAGTTTATTTATAAAAGACACTGAAATTCTTCATAGTCATATACTTACCTCTTATCCAGCTACCGTGTCAGATGCTCTTACGCATCTTTTTTTTTTCTCCTATTATAACTATGGACTTCTATAATTTTCTAGCTATGTAATCATATTCGTTTCAAAACTGATAGTTTTGAACTATTCATTAGAATAGTTTTTTGAACTATTCATTAAATTTCATGTTATATTCACTAAAACCACTATAAAAATTATAAATAATAATAGTGGATACATCTGATTTTACATGAAGAGATATTGTTTTATTCTCAGAATAATAGTAGCTACTATTTTTTGCTAAAAAGCCAATTACATTTTTCAGTTTACATTCTAAGTTTGCTTGGATTTGCTATAAGGAAAAGTTTTTGAAATTTAATCGCATTTTCATTATCATTGGCTCTACTCATAATTTTTCCCTTTTAGTCTGTTAATCAATTTATTGATAAAATTTAGCAAAACATCACATAATAGTAAACTTAAGTAGAAAATATTTCAAAACTTCAAGAGTGATTTTACATAAAAATTTATTTTTCTGATATTTGTCATTATTTATACATCTCTGAATATACTAATAATTGAGATCATTCTATATTTATCTCATTGTTTTGGGACACTATATCGGATTTTAGTATCAAAATTATTCTGGTTTTATAAAATCATTTGAAGAGTTTTTCATTTTCCATTGTTCTAATGGAATATGTATTTCAAAGTACGAAACCAAGTTCCACAGCAACAAAGGAAAACTTTAATGTGCCTGAATCAAAATGGAAAGATGAGGATAAAGTGATGAGTTGGAGCATAAACTAGGATTAGAATTCTTATGTAAAAGTGGTTTTCAACCTGGGTCATCTATTTCAAAGGATAAGAATTAGAGGATTTTACTCTTCTATCTTGAGTAACTGGAAGGTTCTTATCTGCAAAAGGTCTTCAAATTATGGGGAATTAACATTGAGAAATTACAGCCATCTATTTCAAAGGGTATGAATTGGAAGATTTTTACTTTCCTATCTTGAGTCACTGGAAGATTATCATTTATCTAAGGTCTTCTAAGGACGAAGGATTAACATTAAGAAATCATAAACTTAAAACAGTTCTATGCCAGGGGTTGGGGTAGATAAACATTACCCATAAATGCTGAAGCCTGCTTAAGATAAGAGCAGGCCACTGTAAAAGGACACATTAGTCGCTAGCTCAAGGCAGACTGGCCTTTTTGTATTTCACACTCTTGAGGATTTGGGAGAAGTCTATGTGCAGGGCTTGGGGAATTACTGTGTACACATGTCCTGGGATTTTGTAATTAATAAGTCAACCTAGTTCCCAAGCCAGTCTTCCCCATACCCTAATATCCTGCCTCAACAGAAGGCAGGCTTTTAGATTTTAGGATGCACTCAAGATTGGAGTGCAAGCCAGGGATATAGATCAGTGACACAACATTTGCCTGGCAAGCACAAGGTCCTGATTTCGAGTCCCAGTACACACACACAAAAAGATTGGCATGCAGATACTCAGATAAATGATGTGCATTATGAACCTGAGTTGGGTTTAAGGGATGTGGTCAATATGGGTGAACTAGCATTTGTATTTTTACTGTCAAGTTACCAATACAAGCCATGTACATATGTTTGAGGTTGAGCTAAATGCACCCCTCCCCAATATTGCTGCTTCCTTGGGGGTGGAAGAAGCATAATTTACAGATGAAAAGAACAGGTTCACAACCTGAAATTATAGATTTATTGTCCTTAAGTCTTTTAGGAAGTTTATTTGAAAGAGTTTCCTGGAAATGAAAAAGGCTTCTGTGTCTTAACACTGCACTTAAGCACAATTCTAAAATTTAGATTTCCTTGTCTCCTTTCTGCCTAGTTTTTATTTCTTCTACTTCAAATGGGTCTACCCAGCATTGAATTGGAAAGAATTTGTTTGCAAGTATGTAGGGAAATCGCTATTATCTGTAACAGATAGGAATGAAAATGATTGGTTGTACCAATGTAGATACATACTACCAGAATTTAACATTTTAATTCCACTTTTAGGAATACATAAAAAATTTCAAACTGATTTTCAGTCCTGATATTACAGGAGAAAGTAGAGCTAGACTGTCAAGCTGAAGATTGAAGTTCAAGTAAGTCTTTCCAGGCTTAGAGATACATATAATGAGACAATCAAGAGAAAATGAAATAATATGTACAGTGAGATAGATGGGAAAAGAAAAAGTGCCGTGATCAGGAAATCACAGAGGCAAATAAAATTCCAACAGAAAGACAATAGTCTTCTATAAAGAATCAGTTAGCATGATGAAAATAGGTGCAGTTGACATGTGGCAAGTTGATATTGGAATACTGTTTAGAACTCATTTCATTTTCAGAAATTGTACAACGCATCTGATACTTATCCACCGACTAGACTTCCATGAGGAATAAATACACACCCATATTCACTGTTGGTGCCTTTTAAAATTTCTTGTATTCAAATCAAAACCAAAGGAGAGTTGGATCCAAAGTTAGAACTTCAGGCTTTTAGAGAAGACAATGTTACTACACTTCACTGTGCTCAGATTGGCTATAAAATATGAGCTATTCAAGACCTCAGCAACTGCCATCCAGGTCATCTGGGGAGTCCAGGGAAGGGGCCATGTGCCGCTGCTGGGAAAGGGAAATTGTCCCCTGGGCTCGTGAGCTGGCGTGCTTGTCTGCTGAGTGGCTTCAGCGGTTTTATCTGTTGCTAAAAGAGCCAGAGAAAAGGATAAAACAAGACTGCTGTCTATACCACAATGAAGCAGACCAGAACAGGAGCCAAGTGAAGGTCTTGTCTGTGTGCTGTCCTCTTGGCACTTTGAATCACTGCACAGATTGTATAGGTTTTTAATCATTTACATATGTGAGACCTGTTCTTGGCATTCATTGAGTTTTCACACAATTTGCTGAGAACCCACAGGTGCTTTTCAAGACATAGTGATATAATGTCAGGAAGGATCAACAGGTCCCATAATCTTAAATCCACACATATTCATGAGATTTTCACAGTGGATATAGTAGAACAACTATAAACTAATTTTTGTCTTCAATCAGATGACCTCCCATTAAGTATTAATTCCATGTCACCTCTTGAAAATAGACTTGGTATATACCATGACTTGAGTATCTGAGGTGCTGCTGGATGTTGAAGTTCAACTCTGGGCATTAAATATTGTCTTCTCTCTTCTCAGTGTACTTTTACTTGCTTCTGAGTTAAGGGAGAAAACAATGTAAATTATGAGAATGTGCAGTTAAAAATATCAAACTGATTCACAGACATGAAAGAACAAACCTCAATCTTCATGGAAATTTGAGACAAGTAGATTCCTTCTCTTTAATAAAAGAAAAATATCCCAAAATTTCTGCAGGAAAACAGTGCAACGAAAAAACAAATCCTTAATTCCTTATTGACTTAAAATTTATACTTGTAGGAATTTATTTTGGGCTTCGAATAAGTGTCTCAATATCCAGCTATAAAATGTACTGTAAAGTTTAAACACTTTAAATGTTTAACCATGTTTGAATGGTGAACCATTTTACACGAATTACTGGTTTAGTTAGGTCTTTAAAACATTGTGAAAATATTTGATATGCCGACACAGTGTTCTTTTTTCTACTGATATTTAAAAATAAAAACTTTTCAAGCCCATGGAAAAGTACAATTAGTAAAAAGAAGTATAATCAGTAATCAGTAGAATTAATGCAATTAGTACTAATTGTAAAAAGGACACATATACATCTAGGTTCCATAGTTGACATTTTATTATACCTGCATTGTCATCTGTTAGCTTATCTAGCTCTGTGTCCATCCATCAGCACATCTTTAAGAAACGCATTTGAAAGTAAAATGTCAGTTCACATTCCCCTAAATATCTGAACATGCATATCATTAACTAGTGTTCAACATTTATTATTCTATGAAAAGCAAAATTTACATAAACAGAGTGCACACATCTTAAGTGGGCCATTAGCTGTGCTTTGAAAAATACATACACCTCTGCAGCCTAAGCCCTATTGTCTTAGTCAGTTTCTTTGCCCTGAGATGCAACGCAAACACTCACGACTCTGAGGAGAAGTGGTTTATTTTGGGTCACATTTTCAGTCCATGGTCGTCTGTCTCCAAGTCAGAAATAGCATGGGGAAAGGGTCTGGATGGAAGCAAGTGACTCATGTCATGGTAGCCAGGAAGCAGAGAGAGATGAGAGATGCTGGAGAGAGAGATGCACCCTTCTAAATCGCACCCTAGTGACCCCCTTCTCCTGACCAAGCTCATTCAGCTGCAGAGTCATCTGTGGACTAATCTACTGATGATCACAGCACCCTCATGAGGCTCCAAAAGCATAAGGCTTAAGGAGAAAACCCCAAATCCAAACCCTAACACGTATCAAGTTATAGAGCATTAAAGTTATCTCAGAAAATTCCTTTGTTCCATTATCATGCTCTGTTCTATTCCATCACATAACTATGGTTCTGATTTTTTCCCACCATAGGTGACCTTCAGTTGGTCTAGAATTTTGTATGAATGGGTTCATATAATACAGCATGTACTTTTCTGGGTAAATAATACAGTGTGTACTTTTTGGGTAAAACTTTTTTCAAAAAACCAAGCATTATCCTTTTAGAATTTTTTCATATTGTTGTATGTATAGATGTCTTATTGCTTTTCATTGTTGAGTATTACTCCAGTCTATAAATGCACCATAGTTTGTTTATCAATTCTCCTGAGTTAGGAAATGTGTAATAAGCAGCATGTAATGTAGGAAAAGAGAAAGGTGAAAAGGGAAAACCTGGAAAATAGGATAGGTAATATGGGTTTCTACTTATTAAACACATAGACACTCGATATTTTGAGCACCACTTGTATCAAAATCTATCTGAAAGGACAGTCACCATAGTAAACAGGGAACCCCTTGATGATCAATTTTTGGCTTATATGCTTTTTAGCTCTTCTACAATTATTTTTAAATAACTAACAATTTATTCTTTTTAATTATAAGATTGTGTGTGATTGTACTGAGTGGAGCTGGGACTGAAAAGTCAACACTGAACTATATAACCCAAGACTCCTTCCTTGAAATCAACGGGAAGAACAAAAATGTAACTGCTTGGCTGGCAAAGCCACCACAGACCGTCTCCCCACAGAACCCTGTTAAGTCACCAAAGCGCAGTTGTGGTAAAATATCTTTCAAAAAAACTTCTCCAAACAAAAACTCAGACCAGAGTCCTATGCCTGGATTAAAAAAAACCACCTCGTAAAATCTCCCACAGTTATTTTTTTGCTCCTTTATGAAGATTATGCATTAACCTTTTGTTATTTCCTAAAGAGAACAAGGTGAAAGGAAAAAAGAAACACAACGTTTTACACTAAAGGTGATTGAGAATAAAGCCTGTGTTCATGTGAAAGGTTAAAAAGTAGTACCTAGCCCATGCATTGCCTCTTCTCCACGAAAGCCACAGGAGGCACACAGAGTAGGTCTCAGTTTCACTGGCAAAGTGGGAATAGTCAAGTTATGTGACTTGGCAGAAATGACGGAAAGTTGTAGCTGATTATTCATAAACCAAAACTCTTGTGCCTTTATTTATAAATCAAAACTCTCCCCACTGTACGTGTTGAAGGCCCTCAACTGTGTCCTTATATTTAAAACTGTTTTGTAGTTTTTATCTTAATTCAAGGACTGTGAGATTTGCCAAAGGGTCTAAAAGGTCATTTGCAATGGGTCATTTCCTTGGTGGACTTCAGGAGGACTCTGAGAAGTTTAGGTCTTCCAAAGGAACCGTGTAGCTTGGGGCTCTGTTGTTGGATCATGGGTTGAGACACTGAGGAGCTGGCCCTGAATTTTCTCCCATTCTTACTCCAAAGTGAAGTGATTCAAAAGCACAGGGTTACCTGTGGGGCAGGAACACAGCCTGGACTTAGCCAATTTTGACTGGAGATTCAAGCTTTTGGAGAAGGCTTACAGAGGGCTATGGAAGTGCCAGTGGACACCAGCATGGGTACTACAAGGCTCTGTCTGCACTGATTCCTTTTAAAGCAAAATTAATGAGAACAGATTCTTAGCCAGCTCCATGTGAGACAGCCTCAGAGGGAAGCCCCTATAGTCATGAGATGATGAGGAGATCCTGAGGCTCCAGGATCCTCAGCAAGACCTCATAGGAAGATCACTTTGTGGAGTTCTGGATGTGGCGTCAGGAGATGGTTTCAACCCTAACGGGTGAGGGTGCTCTATCACTCAGCATCTTGATATGAATTGAAAATGTGGAAAATAAAAACCTTGAGTTGGTTAAAGTACTTGCTATGTTCCAAATTTTAACACCTCCCCACTTTAAAAAATGGGCTCAGAGTTTTATTTTTAAACAGTTTGTGCTAATTTGATGACAGTATAATGATAAAAAATCTAATGATTGCAAACCCTATCTGTAGAGTTCAACTGACTCAGTCTAAATCCCAGATCCAAGGCTCATTAGCAGTGAGAGATTGGGAGATGATGAAACCTCCTTCTGCCTGTGTTCTAACCTGTCAGATGGGGAGATAAATGTACCTTCCTTGGGGCTATGATGAATAGAAAGCAAATTAAAATTTGTAGACTATGCAACAGCACTTGGACAACACTAAGGGCTATCTAATTTGCTACTAGTGTTATTAGACATGATATCTGCTTTTAGGGCAAGAATGATTAGAGAGATGAGAATAACAATGTCTTCTGCTGTTATCTTGATGGAGGTATTGGTAGAAAGAAAGCAATAGCCATTTTATTCATAGGCTAGACAGTTCATGCTAATTTATTTGTATCAGGATTAATCAGCCAACCAAGAATAGCTAAGTAGCAACTAGGCACAGCGGTACACGTCTGTGATCCTAGCACTTGGAGGGCTGAAGCAGAAGGATTGTGAGTTCAAAGTCAGCCAGAGTTAAATAATGAGACTTTAGATAAAGAAAAAATAAAAAGAAAGAAAGAAAAGGACAAAAAGAAACTTCCAAACCAGTGAGCCAAAAACTAGCTATGTGTCGCTACCTCACACCCCGGGAAATGAAAAGAAGCTGTTTATCTGCACAGGTCTGCAACTCTGGGCTTGGTGTGTCCAGAGTTCTTAATGAGTCCCTTCAACTCTTATCAGCCGCCAAAGAAGCAGTGCTGGGATGGGCAAGGAAAACCTTTGATCCTTCTTAGTGAATGCAGGGGCCAACTTCACCGGCCCAGGCCAGCTAGAGAAACATCCTCTCTTCTCAGAAGCACAGCAATCCTTGCTGGCCTTTCCCATAGCACCTCCCTATTCTTTCCCCAGATTTATTTGTCCTAGGGGAGAGATTAAGAACAATAAAAGAATTGCACAACTTTTCCCTTTTCTGCCTTCACTAAAATTATACTAATTTACTGGCCACAAAACACCAGCAACTCAAAAAGAGGAGTCTGCCAGGAGTCAGTTTTGGGATTGAGAACATACACTTTGGAGAAGGCAGGATGAAATTGAGAAGAGGGAAGAATCAGAGACCAGCTGTCAGTACTGTAATTTCTAGGAGCTGGCTGGGGTGAGCAAGTGAAAGAAACACCAGAAAAAGGAACTGGAACAGGTAAAAGGCAGAAGCAGAAGAATTATTTTTATGGAAATCTTTGCAGAAATAGAATCATCTTTCTAAAACATAGAATCATACTGTAGTCACAGTTATCATGTGGGGCTTCTTAAAGATACCAGTTATCCAGATTTGACAGAAATATGTATATATGGTTCACTACCAACTTTTGGGAAGAAAGTTTTACACTCTGAAGAAATAATTGAAGCATACTAATATTTCAAGGAAAAGAGAAGTTCTTAGTTGCTATTGTAGACCTTCCCCTCCTGCATGCAGCTACCTAGCCAAGCATAGTGGCACAGGCCTAATTCCAGCAATCTGAGAGGTTGAGGCAGGAGGATCACAGGTTCAAGCCCAGCCTGGGAAAATTAACAAATTAGGGAGACCCTATATCAAAATTTAAAATAATAATAATAATATTAATGGGATGGGATGTAGATTAGTATGAAAGCATCTAGGTTCAATCCCCAGTATGGCAAATCCATCAGTCCATCAGTCAATTAATCAATCATCTTCCCATTATAGACAGCCCAAAGCAGTGTGGTCCAGGTTAGTACTGGTTTTGAATCAAATAGCAGCGTGGTGAGAATGGGGTTTGGAGGCAGGGTGTTGGACCCCACATGGCATTTGGATCCAGTTCTGTCCCTGTCTTGGCTCAGTGGCATACCAGAGCTCATTCTCTCCAGTGTTACCCACTATTAGAGAGGCTTTCCCCTTCAAATGCCACTGTTCTTTTCCATGCCATGTTTCCAACCTCTTTGTAAAGCACTCTATGTCTTTGTTGGACCATTAAAAAAAAAAAAAAGGAAATTCTAACTGGGGACAGATCAGTAAGAACTGAAAAAGTCCTGGGGAGTGCCTCCTGTTCTATGACTACCAGTGAGGGCTAGACATCCATCCCTGTATAGTAACAAGGAGGTACTGCTCAAGGGTTGGATGGGCACAGAGCTGTCTCAAATGTAGCAAACACTGTAATGACTGGCTCAGCCCAAGATGGACAGCAAACTCCCTGGTAAAGGCTGAGCCACCGCCCAACTCGTTTGCCTCCGGGCCCCTGAGGTGTGACCTGCTTGTCTGGGACTCTACTGCCCTCCTCTGAGGTGCCACCCTCATCCCATTATAGCCCCAGAAAACTTGTGGGGAGATGGTGATCTCGTTTGTCATCAATTCTCTTCAAAACAATAATTAAGGTCATAAACTCTACCTTTGATTTCTTCAGAGGTGTGTTCTGTTCACTCGCAAAGTCTGTGGAGACAATATTCTTTGAAAAACTTCAGTTTTTGACCATTTGTCAGGCTGGCTGACTGACACTTGTGCTAGATCTTCATTTTGCTCCAGCTTCCCTTTCCCCTCTCTTTAGGGAGCCAGGGGCATCATAATGCTTGCTGCCTTTGGTCATGATCATGCAGCTCACCCTGCAGCACACTGAGATCTAGGGACCCTGAGAAGTCACTTCCCATTAACCTCCTTCTTTGATAAATGACTTTGGGGGAACAGATAACCATATTAAGATCCTTCAAATTCTACATGTTTAAAATCGAGTTTCTGGAGGATTGGCAGACGATGCTTTCAGACACTGGGTTTCTTTTTCATTAGACCAACATGATTTATTTTATGCACTGGATCAGGGGTTCATTATAACAAACTCAAGCATTTTTGCCTCTGCCTCAGTGAGTAGGGCCCCTAAAATCTTGTCCTTTGTTCTTGCTTATTTCCTACCCCATTCAAAGAAACTAAGGCATTTTCTCCTACCCTCAAATCTCCAAGCTTTAATAGATTCAGTGTCTAAGGACTTAGCTGAAGATGTGGGTGATGAGATGAAGTTAAAGACAAAGAAGAAATGCAGATAGACATGCAAAGGAGACGTTACTGCTTTGATGACCAATGTTCAGAATTACGAGTCAGCACTAGAAGGTTCTGAGATGTGTGTTGGAGGCGAACAAGGGAATAGGAGTAAAATAACAACTGATTTGATGATTATTTATTTCAGTTCTTAAACTTCAGCATTTCTCTTTTCCCCCTCTCCATTTTATCAGCCTGGAGTCCTGGGATGCCCCCACTGGGACAGTTAGGGGTCCTACAGTTCCTTACCAGAGGAAGAGCAAGCTCCAATTTGCGTGGCTGGGAGGCCCTGGCATGGCTGACACCCTAGGAGACATAGCAGGTCTAAGGTTTGCTGTTCCTCTGGTGGGGGTCCCTGAGGTGGTGATGAGGTGCTTAAAACAGTGTCATCAATCTTTACCTTTCAGAGACTGTTCTTGAAGAAATCAATGTCTACAGTTCTGATTTGGGCTGGCATAAGGGAGGTGATTTCTTCACGGCCCTTACTGCCCTGAAGTAGGCTAGAAGGCTCAGACAGGAAAAGGCCTGAAGCCCATATTTCTTCTGTTTTTCTGTCCGTTCCATGAGCTATTTGGAAATGTAGTAGTCATGATTTGCTAAATCATTTTGGAAAGGTCTAGAAATTTTTGCTTGAGATAAAATGTACTGCATATGGGAAACCTCTAATGCATGTTGAATGAAAATCTGTGTGTCCATGAGAAGAAAAAGTAATTTTATTTTATTTTTACTATTGGAGTTTGAACCCAGGACTATTGCACTGAGCTACATTCCTACCATTTCTTTTGTTATTTTCGAGGCTATGTCTCGCTAAGTCACTAAGGTACCCAGACTGGGCTTGAACTTTTGGTCCTCCTGCCTCCTTCCTGGAATGCTGGGATTGCAGGTGTGAACCACCATACTGAGTGTAAAGTGGGAATAATTCTTTAGCACAGCCCTTATTTTGTTGATCACCCATTCTAGGATAATACAGCACTTTTATCCTTATACCAGGGATGCAAACTCTAGACGCTGATCAGGAGTTCATTTATTGGGCTAACAGAAAAGTCCAAGTTCAAGTGAGGGCAGCAATTTACTGCAGTAGACTACAATAGCCATGTGCTGATGCTCAGAATATAAAATAAGGAATTTACATGTATTGCTTAAGTAACCATGTTAAAATTTCATATATTGAAAATTGAGATACACCAATGAAAGTAGTATAATACATTATACAAAGGTGTTCCTATAACTTTAGAATGGAAAAGGTTCTTATAAAGAAATAAAATCCTAAAGTGATTCATACACATCATACATGTCAAAATTCTAGAACACATTCTGAATCCTTTTTTTTCCTTTTTAAATAATGAAGTATTTTAAACACATAGAAAAGAACAGATGGCAACATACCCTACATTCTTGATATAATTTTTTTGCTGCATTTTTGTCAAAAAATATTTCAACCTGAATTTTATACTTGCTGCATTATTCACTGTTCCTATTTATTTCTTCCTCTACTATTACCACCTTATGTTCATTTCCTGACATTTCAATTCTTCAAAGTCATATTTAACTATCTGTAAATATTATGTAGTATTATTTTTCATGCTTTTCAACATTTTTCTTTTTATAATGTTCCTGTCTTTTCTGCAGTGTTAGAACTCTACATGATGAATAATATGAAAATAATACTTATAATTGATTTTGTATGTATACAAGTGATGAAGTACTAATGATAATTTCTCACTTGTATTTTCTGGCTTGAGCATCTAGGTAGTGGATATGAAGTGATATTCTATGATAAAAGTTTTTCATGCAGTGAAGTGAGCATCAACAGAGGCAGGCAGTGCAGCCCCATAGTGGACGGAAGTCACAGTGGTCAGAAGGATTGTGAAGTTGGGAAGTATCCTTGAAGTGCTGGAGTAGTTAGCAGTCAGCAGGGAATAGCACTACTGTAGGAGATGCTACAGGAAATTTCAGAGTTTGCATATGGGAAGGAAAAATGGGGAATTGAAGGATTTATTTTACATAACACAGAAAAGCATTCAATAGCTCAAAAGTATAGAATTAAGTTCTTTCACTTAAAAATATGTATGTGGCAGTGTCCAGAATACAAGATTTTCAAACTTTATAATTTTCACACGAATTGTCTCTATGAAATAGTTCAGAGTGCAATTTCTTCTTTTTATTCCCATTGATAAGAATGTAACCTTTAAAAAGTTGTTTATCATAACTAAACCCTGTACAATGTCATACAAAATAGCTGCCTCTTCCAAATACAACATAAGAGGTTGGGTTTGGAGCAGTTGGAATTACTAGCTGTGTGACTCTGGGCATGTTATTTAACCACTATGAGCTTTTGCTTCCTCTCTCTTAAGTGGAAATAATAGGGTTGTTTTGAGGAAAAGTCAGATCATGCATAGACTAAGTGCCTAATGAATTACAGTAATTCCAAGGCTTTCATAAAATACTGTATTTTAGAGTAGCAATGCTTTTGCTTTTTGTACCTCTTCCTCCTAGGATCTAAATTCAGCTCTTCTGTGGTTACAAATATATTGTAACCCATGACATTCACTTAAATGCACTTATATGTAGTGGTCATCAGCATAAAGAGTGCAATGTCTCCTTGACAAACCTGAAATTTTGCCCTTCACAAACTTTTTAATTACCCTTAGCACTTGGCTCCTATATTTATGGAATGAAGCTCTGCTTTCCAGATGCAGAAAATATGTATGATGAAACTCAACATTGATAATTAAAACTCCAAATATCCTTAGCAAACTAGCATGGAATAGAACTTTGATTATCTAATCAAGATGACATGAGAACCAACAAAACTTCGGCAAATGTCATACTTAGTGATGAAAGTGAAATTATTCCATTCAAAATTGGGAACAAGGAAAGGAGATGATCCTTTCTATTCAATATTTTGTTCACATTCATAGTCAAGTAGTTAATTCTGTAAATTAACAGAAAGGACATAAAATGCATAGAATTTGGAAATGAAGAAACAAAGTTTAACTTCTAATATATGCCATTAATATGTTTGCATAGAAAAAATAATTCACAGATGAGTCATGAGAAGTAAAGAGTGTTTTGAAAGATTTCTGTGTAAAAAATTGTCTCAGTTACTTTTCTCTCATTGCTGAGACAAAATACCTGACACCCAAAATTAAAAGAGGAAAGGTTTACATAGCTCAGAGTTTGCCGAGACTTCAGTCCATAATTGACTGGCTCCAGGGCAAGGTAGCACATGGCAGAGGGACAACAGTTCATGGTGGCAGAAGATGGCAAAACCAACAAGCAACAGAAAAGTAACTAAAACAGAATTTGGTGCCAGAGGATTGCAGTCATTCCTCTAATTGTAACTGGTCATGTAGTTCAGGAGCATTTGGGAATGACTTGTGGGAAGAGTTTGGAAAGGTTTGGAGATAGTGAATGAAAAAGTAGAGCTGGAATGCCTTAGGCAGTTCCATATGAGAGATTCTGGTCAGAGCTCAGAAGACCAGAAAGCTGAAAGAAATCCTGCTGGTAAAGATAAGGCTCAGGAGGTTTCTACTGAGAAGGATTACTGATTATTGGACTCCGGGCAATGTGTGTTATAGTTTGGCAGAAAGTTCGTCTGCCTTTTGCTTGTATCTGGAGACTTTGCCTGAGACTAAGGGTGGTGGACTAGTTAATCAGGAAGAAGAAATTTCAAGGCAGTCAAATATTGAGGTGGTGGCATGGCTACTATTGGGGACTTTTAGCCAGATCTATGTTGAGAATCAAGAAATGTGACTTTGGCCAGAAAGGAAGCTCCAGTAAACCTGTGGACTGCGAAGATAGAGCAGAAGAGACCCTAAATTCTGGGAAGCAAAGGAGAATAGAAAAGAGGGCATCACAAGAAGCAGCAGGACTTCACCATTTGCAGCCTCAAAATTGTACACGTGAAAGATACTACTTTGAGAAGAAACTCCAGTGCACCATGTTTCAGAATGGTGGCAGCATAGAGAATTTGTTCCTCAGAATCAGATTCAGAATGCTCAGTGATCCAGGCACTTGATCCCTACAGCCAAGAGAAAGTGAAGCCCGACTACTGCTCCTGCTGGCAGCAGGGCTTGGCATCATTGATGTGGCATGGGTTTTAGTTGTATGCTGAATGGAAGAGCTCTGGGGTTAGAGATGCTTCCACCCAGATTTCAAAAGGCCTGAGAAACCAGGCTTTGTGCCCTGAGAGGGTAGTGTGTGAAGCTGTGAATGTAAAATGTAAATGCTCAGTGGAGACCTCAGAAATTTGGAGAAGCCAAGAACATAGATCATCTGAGGAAAACTTCAAGAGAGCAGAGGAGGCCCTAGAGAGAAACCATGGGAGCTACAACCACTGAAGTGCCACAGGGGCAGAGTCACCCAAGCCCTTTGAAGTTTGCATCTTGCCATAGATTGTCTTAGATGGTGCACATGGAACTACAGGACTTAATGTTTGCCCCGCTGGATTTTGGACTTGCTTTGGGCCCATTCCTTTGTGTCTATGTGTTTGTAACTTCTGGAATGGAAGTGTCTGTCTTGTGCCATTGAATACTGGAAGTGTTTCATTTTCTTTTCATTTGTGCAGGGGTTCACAGCTAAGAGTTTGCCTTAGATCTCAGAGCAGACTCGGGACTTGTACTTTTCAGCAATGCTGAAACTGTTAGGACTTTGGGAACTCTTAGAGATGGACTAAATGCCTTTTTCATAAAGGAATGTGCTCAAGAAAAAAAAACTTGGCATCTTTATTATAATCCATGTTTAAGAAAATGTGAAGGACCAAAACTAGCTAAGACCTTCTTAAAGAAGAAATAGAAGGCAATAAAATTCATTTTATCAGATGACAAAGTTTATTATAAAGCTACTGCAAACAAGACAGTGTGGTATGGAACACAAATAGGGAAACAGATCAATGCATATTGGGAATAGGACAAAGAAACCAGAAGTTACCTGCTGCAGATGGAAACACCTGGATCTGCAAAATGAGTCTAAATTTGACTGAACTCAGCCTTGAATGGATAGTATCCCCGCCAGGGTCTCAAGAGTCTGGAAAATCTGTTCTGGGATAAGCGACATCTACTTCTGCTCCGTGTGGTCACGTTGTTCCATTATATTTCAGTGCCTTTGTCCAGAATTGGAAATCTGTAACCCTTCCTAAGTTTGTTTTAGGGGTATTATTAGTATGAAGAACTCACTATTCTGTTTACAGTTGAAGACAAACGCTGAGATTCTCAAGGAGAGAAGGAAGAAGATGATGGGTTTGCTTTAGATAAAATTATCCATGTCAAGAAGCTTCTGGGGTTTTGGGGTCAATTTTTATGGGCAAATTGGTATCAATTCATTTTTTTCTATCACATCCCTAACTTCAGCTCAGATGGCTTTGGGAATTAAAAAACAAGGACAGTGTGCTACAGGAATCCAGAGGTCCTCAGTAGTTCCCAGTCATGGTGGCTATCAGTACAAACCAGCTACTGTTGTAAGGATAGTTAAAGGAAAGGAATTTTGAAGGGCAAAGAGAGAAAGGGTGTGATTCAAAGGTCATATGTAGAAGTTCCAAAATACTTACATGTATACACAGAGCTGCAGTAAACATCTATTGCTTTGAAATTATTTTCCATGCTTCTGACCACCACCAGTCCTGCAAATTTACCTGCCCTACTGTCAGAAGATGCTTGGATTATGATCACTACTGATGTCTGGTTTTGGTTGTCCACATTTTCAGTTGGGTACAGGCCACAGGAAACTTTGGTTTATCATGTTTTTCCAGGTAACTTCTATTCTTTTGAGCCAAAATTATTCCTCAAGTTGCTGTTCACTATTTAACAAAATAGTTGCTTTGTGTGAATTTTATTTTATGTAAATAATTATATGACTCTAATTTTTGACTTCTTCTACCCTCAAAAGCATTCTGGATAAGATCCTTTCATTTCAAAAGTGTAAAGTATTCTTGCCCACTACTAAGCTATTCAATCACATTTTGTTGAGTGTTCACTATTCACACTGTAACTACTCAGGCAAAAGTTATATTGATTAAAAATTAAATTAGTTCATCTGCCCATGAGATCCCAGACTACTGATTTTTATTTCCCCAACTTCCTATCTATCTTGCCTCTGTAATCTTAGATGTGGTGCCATTGAAAAAGATTTCAGATAGCATAAGATATCTTTGAAGGCAAAGATACATGAGGTCCAATAAAAAATGACAGTGGTCAAAGCAAACAAATAGAACGTCTGCCAGCTTTGAGCCATATGTTAATAAACTGAGCATACATCTGATCCCTGAATTAGAATTCTTCAACTTCACAACTAAAATGGTGAATGTTATAAGCTCCTTCAGAGTAGCTTGTGTCAGGACCCCTAGCCAAAGTGCTGTTTTCACACCCTTTACCTGTTCTTTATTCTTTTTATGAACTCAAGGCCTTCACGCTAGGCAACATTCTAAGGACTCCCTGCTTTTAACATTTTTATTTTGAGATAGTGTCTTGCTAAGTGTCTAAATTGACTAAGTGGGGTTCCAACTTTTGATCCTCCTGCCTCCGCCACGCAGGTACTGGAATTACAGGTATGTACCACCACACCCAACTCCATTCTATATTCTTGAAGCAACTTCTAATAAGAGCAAACATTTTTTTTCTTTTGTTGTCCTTGTTTTTAAGGAAGAAGAAGAAGGCAACTTAATAAACTGAAGGCAATTACTAGTAGTTGATGAAGACTGGATCCACAGTGAGTTAAGAGTCTGTGGAATAGTGCGACCCTGCCTCAAAAAACCAGGGCCGGGAGTTTAGCTCAGCAGCTTAAGCGCCTGTCTGGCAGGTGTGAGGCTGTGAGTTCGATCCCTGGTGCCGCAAAAAAAAAAAAAAAAAAAAAAAAAAAGAGTCTGTGGAAAATAGCAATTTAACTTCCTCCATTTGTCACTGACCAGACTCTGAGGCTGCCAGAGTTCATGTCATTTGAACATAGGGTTGTTAGTGTGGACACAGACAGTGAAGGACTCCCCCAGACTCTGACATTTCTGGAAGTAAATGCATCCAGGTGCCAGCTTGGCAGTGGGGGTATGGGTAACAGTCTACTGAGTGGATGCCAGCTCTCTCAGTCTTTTCTCTGAGACCAAATTTCCTTTGCAGCCTCTGGATGAGCTCTTGGTTGTACTTATCAGGCTGGCATGGAAACCTGCACGATAAAAAAAAAAAAATCAAAGGGGCCTTTTTGGCTATCAACATACAATCTCCATTTCATTCCAGAAAACAGGCAATGACCTCTTCCTCTTTGCAAGGTTCCAAGAAAGTTTTCCAAGGAAAAACAAACGCCAAGGTCAACTCAGATCCAGAAAAATCAATGCACCAAAGATTCCGTGAACTTCTTCCTGCAGAAAGGAGGGAAGAAGTTCTGGTCTGAGCTAGGACTTAATACATGTGCTAAGTGGACCATACAGGATGTGGCTGTTCCTGCCAAAATGGCCTGATTTCTTCTTACTTTCCTGTGTTTGCAACTCTAGGTCCAGAGCAAGCAATGACACAGGTATAGAGGCATAGAGCAGCTGTCCTCAATTTTTTGGGCGCTAAGGCTTGGTTCATGGAAGACAATTTTTTCATGGACAAGTTGGTGGTGGGAGATAGTTTCAGGTGATTCAAGTACATCACACATTTGTTCACTTTATTTCTAATATTACTACATTGCACACTTTATTTCTATTATTACTAGTATTACATTAGATATTCATGAGGAGCAGGCAACCTAGATCCCTCATATGTGCAGTGTGGGATAGGATTCAGGTTCCTAGGAGTGTCTTTGACTGCTGCTCATTCGACAGGAGCAGAGTTTAGGCATTGATGTCAGCAATGGGGAGCAGCTGGAAATTCAGATGAGGCTTCATTCATGTGCTTGCTACTTGCCTCCTGCTGTGTGATCTGGTTCCTAACTGGCTACAGACCAATATTGGTCCCTGGCCCTGGGGTTGGAGCACCCATGGTATCAAGGACAATTCTTATTCATTGTGGACGTCTAGCACAGCAGACATCAGGAGGAAAACTATAAAACTCAGAGGCATCACCAGTGGCTGATACAGACAAAACACTTCTAATCAGAAAACATAGGAGAGGATTGACTAATGAACCATTTGAATAATACATCTTTTCACCACTCTTTTGTTTTCACACTCATACACTCTGACACATTTGGGCACAAGTACCTTGAGATTTCTTGGATTAACTCATAAGTAAGGGGTTCAATTATGATATCATTAGCCTCAATGGCCCACAGTCTAAGCTTCCCTTTATGTTATATTCCTGTTTTATTATTATTTTTTCTTTCTGATTACTGTATGACTTGTCTTTTCAGCATTCCTCTCCGAATAGAATAACCTTTAGTTTACAATTTTGACATCTCTTAAAGCACAAGTTTTCCTGTGGATAGCAATAGATTTTGTGACTATCTTCCTTTAAAATGTGAAATTTAGTAGCCTATCAGCTGGTTACATGAAAGAATCTTCAAAGACTGGGACCAAAATAACCCTAGCCAAGTTCACCAGTTTTCAGACTGCAAACTAAATCTGTCCTGCAAATATTTTGCTTGGCTGGCCTAGTGATATTTATTTTATTTTGTCTTGGTTTTGTTTGGTTTTGTTTGCAATTGAATTTGAATGACTTTTGGCAGAAGATGAATTTTCAAGTTCCATGGACCCACTATTCCCTGTGGTCTCATAGCTCCTTGTGACTCAAATATTTATGTCACCTGCATGAACCTTGTGGACAGTGGGTTTGTGATGCCTGTCCTATGTGGTAAGAGGTGACAGCAGGCTTCCATGGTTTATTCCTTTCTCAACAAAAGCTGTCACCATTTTAACTCAAATTCAATAAGATTATTTCTTTTCCATTTGCAATTTTTGAGATGCTCTTCATCAGATAAAGAAGAGCATTCATTCCATGAAGTCATTATGATCAAGTGCTAATTTTTACCCCTTGTGAAATATCTTGCATAGTATCTCTTCTATATGTCCTGAAAAGATCATGAGGTTGTTTTTCATTTCACATTTAATTGCTAAATCACAATTTTTGTTTATCAAACATTAAACCAACACTGTATTTTCACAATAAATCTCTCTTGATTGTGATACGGTATTCCTTTAATATACATCTGGTTTATGTTTACAGTCATTTTACTTAGAATTATGACCTAATTTGAAGAAAGGTCTTAGTGTTTTATTTTCCTTTTTAGCAAAGAAAATATCCTTGTTGGCTTATGGGATCAAAGGTATGTTGACTCATTAAATAAGTTGGAAGGTCCTCCTCCTTCTCTATTTTCTAAAAGACCTTGAGTAAAATTGATATTTCATATTGTAGAAAGGGTTTTAAGTTTCAATTCAATTTCCTTTACATGGAACTATTTATGTTTTTTCTTCATGTGACTCTGTGGTAATTTGAGTTTTTCTAGAAATTTGTTGTAAATTTGCTTTAAAAGTAAAATTTTCAAATTAATTAGCTTAGCATTCTAAATAATAACCTCACTACTGCCTTGATGCCTGAGCTATTTATAATATAATATTTTTTTGTTTCCAATATTAGTTATTTAGATCGCTTTGTTTTCACCACTCTTTCTAGGAGTTTTTTGGTCTTTTTTTTTTTCTCAGATTCAACTTTTATTTTCTCTGTTTTATGTTTGTATTTAATTTATATACTTTTAATCTGAAATTGCTCAGATGTGTCTTAAAGGCATGATTAAGCATCCAGGTATTTGCAACCATGTGTAAAATCATTATAAATGTGATAGATGATAGATCTCAATTTTGACAGTGAAGGTGTGCCTTGTAGGTGATCCTAATATGAGCAGTTTTGGTGTTGCAAAGATAATTCTCTGAGGTGGTGAACAGCTCACAGAATCATTCCAGTGAAACTAAATATAATCTTCTCTCAATTTACAGTTATCTTTGGAAGATTTAATGTATGCTACAACAAACAAAACTTTTTTTATTAATAAAGAAAGATAGGCTCTAGACTCAGAAAATGTATGTGGTTTATTGTTCATCTCTGTAAAAACCCAGAGTTTGAAATTTGTATGGATTCAGGACAATTATGATAGAGGCTACATTGTGTCCTGACCTAGTGTGTCCTGACTCACTAAAAGTCAGTAGGATTCCTGCCATGGGAACTAATGAAAAGGGGGATGGGTTGGGGAGAGAGGAGAGAGAGAAAGAAGAAGGAGAAAGAGGAGGTAGAAGGAGGAAGGAGGAGAACGAAGAAGAGGAAAGAAGGAGGAAGAAGAGCAAGAGGAGGAGGAAGAGGAGAGGAAGGAAGGAAGAAAGGAAGGAAGGAAGGGGACAAAGAAAGATGGAAGGAAAGGAAAGATTACTAAAATTTCCAGGTTGGCTCTGTGTGGTTCTGCCACCCCCACTGATGTGTACCTATGAAGAATTCAAATGGTAAGTTAACCTTATTTCATCAGCATTAGAAACTGATCTGTCTTTAACTCGTGCATATGCAGTATCACTTAGCATTAACTCCTGGGCTCCATTTTGGCTTCTCGCTGGGAGGGCTGTGGTTCCTGAGTGTTTCGCCCTAACCGCTGCTTCCTCCAGGCTGTGTTTGGTCCATTCTGAAGTCTCCCTCACTCCTGTTGCAGGGATGTTAGCACAGGTCTGCCCTAGGCTGTACCATGACCTTGATTTTGGTCTTCCAGAGTCTCCTATGCTTATATTTCCCCTTTACGTCCCTGTGAGCCTTCCTAGATTGACTTTCGGCACACCCCAAGCCCTTCCATTCCTGGAGATGGTTGCTTCTACATAAAGTTCTCTCCCTGGAGGCCTCAGGAGATTTTCTAGTTGCAAAATTGGTCTCAGGGCTGAGTGAAGACACAGTAGGGTCCTAATTTGAGATTCAGTACTTTGGTTTATTGTACTTTTTATGAGGCTTGCCATGAACTGTTGGTTAATTTTAAACTCCACCTTTGCTTTAATCTGATTACTACTTCTGCCTTTTTGGGTCTATAACTGCTTCCCTTGTCGGGCCAGTATGTTGCTCTGTACCAGTGACACAACTGGCATTTTTTATGCTAGTAGCAAATTCTAGGATGATGTTAAGCCACCAAATTACAGAGGCTGCATTTTCCAATACCATGGCTACCTGAATTCCCTCCACTGGGGGTTCTGGCCACTAATGAATTCAATATGGGTTTGATACTGGTTGAGCCCCGGGAACCCTCCATCATTGTCTGCATTTTAATAGTGCCCTCTTCCAAGCTCACCTACCCAGAGTAGGTTTTGACTGTATTCCCACCTTAACCTGAATTGCTGCCCCCCCCCCACACGCACACACACACATACTAAATGTGAAGCGATTGCTATCAGGGATGGGACCAGTGGCTCTGTTATGTACTACCCAGGTACTTGTCTGACCTCATGAAACTCCTCCTTGGTTAGTGTAAATCACCATGTCCCATAGACCCAGAGACTCACATACCCACTCAACCCATTTACCCAGCTGTTCACCTGTGCATTGCCGAAACCAAGATTGGAGAGGAACCAGATTTTATGAATGCTGATTTGTGTTTGATTTTTAGATTTAGTTGCTTTCTCCTTTCTATTCTCCCCTCTACTATGACCCAGAAGTAACTGGAAGAGAGAAAAACACAAACCGACTTCAAAATAAGTAACAAATGGCCAATAAATGGTTTGACCAGACTTTCTCTAAGCATAGATGTGCTATAATGAGACAGGGTGACCTGAAAAAGGCACTTTTCTATAAAGGATGTGTTATGGTTGATACATTGGGTTAACTTGAGAAGTTTAGAAGTTTAACTGAGAGTCTCAGCAGGGAGCCAGGGTTCTTAGTTTGTAAATCAGCCTTTCCTTCCCTAATGTTGGGTGTCAGGTGTTTTGTCTCAGCAAGGAGGGAAAAGTAACCAAGACAGGATGCTATTGATCTAGGTGTTCCTCCCTGAGTGCACTTACATTGGCATCAGTTTTGTTTATGGGTGTTTCTGCATCGGTGTTAACTGTTCTGTTCTTCCTGTACTTTGTAATTTTTTTCTACCTTGGGATACAACTAAACTACCTCCTCACTTGCTTGAGTTGGCATTATCCATCTCCTATCAAATGTAAACAAACCCATGCCATGTGCAAAGATGCCATGTGAGTGATGTATTGGAAAACTGACCTCATTCCAGTTTTAGCCACAGACTGACTCCTCTTGTGTGTAGACTGCTTCTCCCTAAGCTGGGTGTTTGAGGTGTTTAGTGTCATTATAAAGGAGAACATTTGTGGAAGGGACCCTGGAAGCTGTCAGGGTGCATAAGCTACATAGATACTAACACTTTTCTCCATAAATGTTTTCCTTACAGTTAGTCACAAAAGATTACAAAATACCAGTCACCAAAAGTTTATTTCTTACGCATAATCATTGAAACCAGAAATGTAACTTCATTCTGAATTTGAAACTAAGCATTATATTCTGATTTTCTTCATGGGAAGTGGCTCGCTTTGGTGGAGTAAAAACCAAAAGTTAGACGCTTATGAAGAAGAACCAAAAAGATGCATAATATACAAAGTGACTTTTCCAATGTCTGATAAATCGAATCTCATGTTTAAAATATAAAATAGCTAGAGTACCATAACATTGGCCTTGTGAGGGACTGAGCCGTATCTGAGATAAACTTTTGACTGCTAAAAGTGTTCTGAAATGTCTAATCATATGAATTCACTTAAACACAAAGAAAGTTCCAGATATACCTGGAAAGCCACAATTTCAGATCATGCACATCTCTTTTTTATGCCCTGTATATTCATGGTTCAGTGACTAAAACACAGACAAAATATCTGATGAACTCACACTAGCCAGGCATGCACCATGCCACTGAGATATATCCTCAGCCTTGATTAACTATTTTGTTATTTGACAATACATACTGTTCAAAGAGGACATGGGCAATGATTTTTATCTCCATCCAACTTCTCTGGCCTTTTCCCATTAATGCGCTGTGCTATCAACCTAAAATTCTACCTTGGATCTAAGAAACTATACCATGGAAAATGAATAGAGTATTTCTTTCAAGGAACATAAACTGTGAAGTGAAGGGAAATTTAAAACATACTGAGATTCTACTTCGGGAATTTTCACATATCATATTTCATTAGTGTAAAAATAGGTATTCAAGAAACCAACAAATATGTAACAGAAAATTGTTTAAGAAATATAGCCCTGTATTTTCACAGTGTTTGATGTAGATCCATGCTAAATTTCATTGAAAATAGTCACAAGAATACCAAATGAAAAATGTAAGTTATAGAACATACATGGTTCATCAAATGTAAAAATATTTTATTCATATTTTCATACAAAACCTAAATAAATGTACATCCATATATAGTGGAGGGGACTATCTCTGAATGACTTTTGCCTTACTACTTCTAATTTTTATGTAATGAACTTGGTTTGCACACATAATAAAGATGTTGATTATAATAAAAAGTATATCTCTAAGCCTTTAGATATAATAGAATGATAATAGATCTATAAAGTTGTATAATGGCCTCCTGGTCTTTCTAACTGATGCCTAAACTCTTATGTCTCTTGCTTTGGAAACTCCTTTTCTATATTAAATATCAAATGCATTGATGGAATTCCCTTGCATCTCTCTGTTAATGTAAGTGAAATGTGCTCACTTAATCATGGAGTTTGAATGAAGTTTGCAATCCAGATACGGAATGATTAGCTCCTTTTTCTACACAACCTCACTCACTGTATTTATCTGTGAAGTTTAACCTTTTCCCCTTTCTCTCTTTTTCTTTCATCATTTTCTCTTCAATATAATCAGCAGTACTTATCACCACTAATTTCTGCCTTCATGGGGAAATATAAAAAGGCTTATTTTCTTACATATGTGTGTCTTTCAATATAATCAGAATGTGAACATAAGTTGTTTCAGAAACAAAAAGTTCTCTACAGATGTGTGCTTGTCTTCAAGAGAGATTACTTGTTTATTTAATGTGCTAGGGTGCACTTGGAAGACTCCTAGGAGGGAGACCCATTTAATGTCACAAAATAAAGCTTAGGAACATTTTCATCTAAATCACCCATTTGTTAGGTGACAAAAGACTAAGCAATTCCTTCTCTCCCTTCCCCTCAATCTTCTGAGTCCAAAACAATTTCTTTTTAGCACACAGAGATTATCAACCAGACATATACTTTACAGCAAGTAGTCCAACATGACTGGTTACAAACATAACGGGGTTGTGTGCACTAAGGTTGCTACACCAATACAGTAGGTTATTTTGATGATTCACTGCTAGTTTTAATTATAAAAGACAAGTGATCAGGAAGAGAAGCCATCTTCTATATCTTTTGGCCAACCAAAAATGACCGAAGTGTGGCATATTCAGTATTTGTGCCCATTGGAACCAAAGCAGAGCTGTGTTTTCCAATAGCAAAATCCATGGTACTTCCTTTTGCCTCCCTGTTAGCATTAGTTATCAGAATATTTTAAGATTAAACCTAATAGATACTTCCGTCTTTATAATACACTGTTATTCAAACAACCTTAATAATCAGTAAAATTGTTTTGCCATAAAAGAAAAAATACTCTGTTATTGTTGCCTTATTTCAGGCTCTCCTTTCCCATCTCCTCCCTTCCCCTCCCTCACTTCATCCTTCCCTTCCCTAACTCTCTACCCCATTCCTTTTCTTACCTTTTCTTCTTCTGAAGACATTGTTGGTAGGCTAGAAAGGAAGCTAGTAGTGACATTTATGCAAACAGAGGAAGAGCTTTAATACTCAAAAACATCTTTACATAAAAGTAAATGGCCAAAGCTGCTGACCATAAGGAACATAATGTGAAAATAACAATTACTGTGCATATGGAATGTATGTTATAACCTGGGTGCTTCAAGCAAGATCTTGAGGCCTCACTATCATTGTGTTTTACGGAGCAGGGAACCAAAGTAGAGAGAACCTCAACGCAATCTGTTGATAAATGGCAGAGTCAAGATTTTAGACAATTTTGTATTTCAAAATTCCACATTTTGTGAAGCCACACGATAGACCTGTACACCTACCAACCTCAACATCAATTCTTATGCTTTCTTACAGGGCCACCATGTAGTAAACAGCTTAGACGTGTTGAAGAATATGTCACCTAAATATTTATCATTATATTTACATACATGGCCAATGGCAATTTCTGTAATACACAGAAATCCAAAAGGCATTACATTTTTGCTGCCATAAATATGAATCCTGTCTTTCTTTCCTGAAAGGTGTTGTGATGAAAACATTTTAAATTGCTTATGGAATATAAAGAAGTCTTCTACTTGGTTTTGATCCAATTCCAAACCAGAGGAATTCTTGTACTGGGGTTTGAAACAAAGCGCTGAAATGATAAATGTCATTTGCTGGACGGTAAACCACAGTCCCTCTTTTCCGATGACCTCAAGTCTTGACCAGAGAGTCCTTAGCTGCTTCTTCCGGTTACCTTTTTCAAGCTGGCTGTCCTTAATATAGCTAATGCTCCCCAGATGTAGAAGCCACTGGCCTCTTTAACCCTTGCTTGTCTCCCACTTAGCACTGTTGCTTCTCAGAGACACAAGAGGGAAAAGAAGCGCCTCTTACTGGAGAGAAAAGCACATTTTTCAACTACTTCCAGGGCATGGCAATGTTATGCTAAAAAAAAAAAAAATCCTGTTATTTTAAATAGTTTATTTCTAAATTTTTTTAAATATGAAAAAGAAATAATAGCATAATAAACCTCTTATATGCCATTATTTAGCTTCAGCAAACTTATTTCATATATACTCTTATCCATGTACTCCTTTCCAAATTCCATACATTTTGCATTCATCCTTGGGTATTCTTCAGGGACCCCTGCAAATACAAATGTCTAGTCTCAAGTGCCTTATATAAAATGAAACAGGATTTCCGTATAACCTATGTAATTCTTCCCATATACTTTAATCATCTCTAGGTTACTTAGCGTGTCTAATACAATGGAAATGCTATGTGAACAGTTGTCAATAAGGAAATAAAGCCAAAAAAAAAAAACCCTCTATACATGTACAATACAGATGTAGTTTTTTCCAAGTATTTTTGATCTGCCCTTGAATGAATTAATGGGTACAGAAACTTCTCGTACAGGAAGTCCACTATATTTGATGGATAAATATTCCAGTGTATAACTATAAAGAGTAGTTTGTTTTCACAGTCATAATACTATAATTGTATCTTTAAAAATGAGTGATTCCTGAATATTATCAAATATTCAGTTAGAGTTCAAGTTTCCTATTATTGTTTTGTTTTGTTTTGTTTTTCCCAAACTGGCTTTAAATTCTCACCAGGGTACCACAAGAAGGAGCAGGCGTATGAGTTTGTTACATGTGTGGCGCCGAGGTGCCCTGAGAGAGAAAAAGGGGATGCATCTGTGAGGGGAGCCGGGGTGCCGCACCCCTACCTGGGACATGGAAACAGAGTAGAGACCCTCTCTGGAGGGTCCCAGGGCTAACAGGGAGCCTGCCCTCCCTTCGAGGTAGGTCAATGGGGAGGGAACCGAGGGGCAGCTCCTATGGTGGCGTGGTGTCAGGCGGTGATTTCCTCAAAGGTACTGCTGACAGCTGGGATAGCCTGGGGCTGGGGTACCCTCCTAGGGGGCAGCTGGCTTGGGTCCTTCAGGAATGGAGGTGCATTGCGAAATTGCTGGACAGTGTAGCAAGTGAAAAGAATGCCCTCCAACTGCGGGTGATGGGGTCCCAGGGGCCCTCCTTGCTCCGCATCCATGGCAAGCCACAGTCCATAGTGGAGAGCAGGCCCCCTCACACTGCGAATCTACCTTCAATATGGGGTGCTCGGATCCTCCCAGCATTAACACTGCCTCTCAACTGGTGTTGAATTCCAACGGGTGCATTGCGGAAGCCCCTGATAGACTGCAAGACCCCACCACCAATCGCGCTCATGCGAAGGCTCCACCGCAGTCCTCCATAATACGCCATGGGCAAGGCTCTGGAGCGTATTCCTCTATGGCACCTCCTATCATATTTTTAATGTCAGAACTTTAAAAAAAATAAGTATCCAAATAAGGTGTACATGTAATCCTTATTATATGCCTTTTATGTGTTTTTTTTTTCGATTTAGTTTTCTCCCCTTTCTAGCTACTATTTTCTCACAGCACAAACTCTATCACTTACCCTGCAGGATTCTGCTGTTGCCTGCCTGTGGCGTGGCTTAACATGTTTCTCTATTTTAGGTACTGCAAATTAATAGAATAATTGACTTTAGGAGAGTAACCAAATTCAGGTTTCTGAAAAGACCCTTTTATAAAGGCATATTTTTTTCCTCCCTTGGCAATGTTAGTTTATCTGGTTATCAACCTCATATTTGATATTAGCAGTAAAAGATGGTGGGTAACTCTATCAATGCTTCATTTTGGGCTACAAAAGGGAAACATTCCGATTACATTATTCTTTTCATTACTTTGCTGAAATGTTGTAATAAGAAAAATCTTATTCTTATCTACTATTTGGTTACTTAGTAGTTTTATTGTCCCTGAAGTTTCAAGATAATTAGATCACTGGTAGTTTCCATTGTCTGACCTTGTCTTTTTAAAAGATCATGAAACCATGAGTCTGAGCACTGAGATACTTACTGCTGTTGAGTATGTCAGTATTTCTAGGCATTTTCAGTTGAAAAATTGGACAAAAATTTTAAGCAGAAAGCATCATGAATTTACAGTGATATTTCAAACAGAATGGAAAGGTCTTTACTTCTTTTTTTCTTTCTCACATCTACTTTTCTTTTTTCACTTGCCAACAATCTAGCTTGTGAAGTCACGCAGGGTTGTAGAGTTGTGACACAGAAGTATATTATGGACACATCTTTTGTATAACAAAATTCCTATGACCACCTGTAATATTATAACTGAAAATGTATGAGATTTCTTTGTAGTACTTTTAGCTTAGAAAATACATCCTTCAGGATGTACAATTTAAAAATATACTTGTAGTTGTTCAGATCAGTTATTTGCTCTGTGATTATGCCATCCACTAGTTTCCCATTTTGGAATCATTTATTTTAATGGAAAATTTAAAAGCTATTTTAAAATTCACTTTTGGTTATTTAAAGTGTGTACATGTTTTGAAATCGATCCTATGAAAAAAGATATATTCAGTGAGTCTGCCTGTTATTATGGCCCTCACACCTCTCTCTCTGTGTACTTGCACGGAGACAGCAATGCTAAGGGGTATATACGTCTATTATGTACTATATTTTCCCTTTATCATCATGGCTTATTCATAGTGCCACAATTAACTATATCCTAATACCCCGAGAACTTAAGCTGATATACTTACAGTCATTTTTATCATTGAAATGCTATTTTCTAGGAGATACTTCAGGAAGAATTCATTAGCTGTTCATTAGAGTGTGGCTTTATCCTGAAAAGCAGTTTTTCCAGTTATAAAATCCTTGGATCAGATTTTATGCTCCACTCGAGAAGGTGTAAGATGTTGCTGTCAAAAACTCTAAACAATCTCATTTTCCTTCAGTTACAAGTGACTTAGACTTTTTGTCTGAAAGCCAAAATAATGTAGTTTCTGCGAAGACCAATCATTTCCTTACATTTTTCTGTGTTCACAGTTTCTTTTTTGGGCTACATGCTGTGTCAGTATGTATTTTCAGATACATACACATACACGTGTGCACACACATATTCTTAATTTTAGGAAAGTTTAATTGTGTTAATCTGCTTGTGTTGATTTGATTTTCTTCTTTATGAACTCCTAATATATACATGTTGCTTCTCATTTTCTATCTTCCATGTTATAGAATTAGGGATTTCCAGAGGACTGATAGCTGAAAAGCCCAATTTTAAGTAAGAAGTAAAATTTTGGTGACTATAGTCCAAGCATAGAAGTAATTGACAAGGCACTGGGTGGAATACTTTCTGTGACACAACCAACAACCTCTCTGCTTCCTAGTAATCTTATATTTTCTTCTTTCCTTAAGTGGCAAAATCAGAAACAATAGAAAATGTATTCTTATATTTGAGATTATGCAAAGTTTCTACATTATAGTTTACTAAACATTTCCAGGGCAATTATATTTACATTATTTCTAGGTAACACTGTACTTTTTCCCAAATGCTACGTTTCTTTTTCTTTATGGGTGGCATCATAACTAGGCTTTCCATTTTCTCCCTGGCTGCTAGAAATACGAGCCAAATTGTGGTTCAGTTTTAAAATAATAGACAAAATTATGCAGAGATTCTTATTACATGCATGTATTCTTTAACTTAGACCCAGCTACTACTTCAAAGGTTTTTAGAAGGAAATATCTGCAGAGAAGTTGTGTACAAAATTTAGTTTAAATATGCATTATGAGAATGTCTGGACATTTAATCAGATTCTAGTTTTAAAAAGGTATCTGTAATACAGAAAGAATGTCAAAATTATGCATATTATATTTATTATTGATTTTATTTATAAAATAAAATCTTGTGTCCAGGTTTCATTTTAAACTTCAATGATTTATATTAAAATAAATGACTTGCTTTCTAAACCACACCATTGCTTTATATCTTGACAAAGTATAATTTAAAATGACTAATGAATTTACAGTTGTGACATCAATCACTCAAAGCTATGACATTTACAAGGGTAGACCATGTAATACAAAAAAGAAAAATGAAACTCTTTTACTACAAATATGAAAATCTTGATGAAAATTCATTAACAAGATTCATTAACTTTGGAGCGGATACTGTCATGATTATCATTCTTAATAGTGTCCTTCTTAAAATAGGTTGAGACAAAAACCATTTCAGTATGGTCTCTTATTATTTTGACGCAAGCTAGTTTCATTTTGTTTCTCCTCTACATTTCTTTTCCTCCTATCATCACATTGTGTTTTTTTTGGGCAAGGGTAAATGTCTTGTGGTCTTTTGGTGAACATTCATCAAGTTGGTAAATGGCTTATTACCATGCATCAAATGCCTCTGGAGAAACACTTCCATCACTTCACCAAGAATTTGAATCTGTAAATAGTTCTTTGCCTGAGAGATAGAGACAAAAGACGTTGCAACATTGAGCATTTTATAAGAAGGGCTTTAGACTGAATATCTATATAGCTCTTATAGTGAATATAATTAAAGCTTGCTAATCATGTGCCCAGCTATATTTTCATATGGTTATATATTAAATAGGTTTAATAACCTTAAGACAAACCTAGATAAAGTAACAGAATGTTATCTGGAACTTGGATTGATAGTGCATCAAGGGAAAAATGCAAGAGCCCACTCATTAAACTTTGATTTGTAAATGGCAATTAAAATATACAGACAATGACACTACAAAACTTACACTGAAGTATAACAAATACACAAATCTATCTATCTATCTATCTATCTATCTATCTATCTATCTATACCAGGAAATGAGCAGGTAGACCCAAGCATGAAATACTCATTAAATCAAGGCTGACCAAACTGAGTAGGTAAAACCTAAACGTACATTTGGGTCCCCAAAATACCTCACCTAAACATGTAATTGAACAAACTCACTTACCTAGAATGTATTCATGTTGTATTGCACCAGTGATTTATTTTTAACTATTTGGTGCCTCGACATGAGAGTACCTTATGTAACGAATCCCATAATCAAGCTCATTAACATATGTATCAACTGACATTTATCTTTATGGATATTTGATAAGAATACTGAAGATCTCTTAGCAAGTTTCAGCTATGCAATATATTATTATTAGGTATAATTTCCAAGTTTTATATTCACTTTCTGGTTCTTATAACTGAAAGTCTGTATCTTGACCAAGCATGCCCACTGTCCTCTTGTTCTCTAACCTCTGGTAATAATCATTCTCCAATCCATTTCTTTAAATTCAGCTATGTTAGGTTTCACACAGAAATGATATATCATGCAGTACTTGTTTTCTTTATCTATTTCACTTAGCATAATGCCCTGCATGTCATCTATGCTGTGATAAATTGCAGGATTTTCTTCTTTTTTAAAAAAACAATACTGCATTATATATATGTATATATACACATATACACATGCTCACACACAGCTACATACAAAAATATTTTTGAAATGAATGAAATTGTACTCAACTTTCTTTCTTCTTTCTTTTTATTGGTATATGTTAGTGATACATAATAATTATGTTCATCTTGGGTAATTGGTACATACATATATCACATCTTTATCATTTTTCCTTCCAATTTCCTTTCCATCTCCCCCATCTCCAGATCTCTTTCCCATTTTCACAAGTCTATCTCCATTTCCTATCATCTCTCTCTTATTTTCTCTTAATTTTGAGTTTCTCATGTAAGAGAAATTATGCAGCATTTAATCTCCTGTATCGGATGTATTTCACTTGTATTCTCAAGATGTATCTGTTTTCCTAAGAATGATTCAAATTTATCCCCCTGTACAGTTGAGTAGTAATGTATATATAGTGTATGACATGAGAGCACATATCATGTTATATATTACTAATCATAGTCTTGTTTTTTAAAGTAATTGGAAATATAATTGGAATTTATACTCTTGCAATGATCCAGGAAGATAGCTCTGAATAATTCTTTTCTTGCTTGGAAAGAAAGGAAGTTACACTAAATTCTTAGTGTAATTAAATTTTAAAATTTACAGTATTTAGATTTTTTTAATTTTAAAAAAGCAAAACAGAAAAAAAGGTAGAAGTAATACAGAATTTTAAAAAAGTAAAAAATCAATACTAGTCACTACATTACATATTGTTATCTTAGAAGTAGTTGTTCAAGTTACGAAATCTAGGCATAAAAAAAATCAGACAATCAAACAATGATAACACAAACTATTGTTTCTGATGAACTAACAGAGAATTAGTAGTATAGTTATCTATTTTGCATGCTTATACAAACATAGTTATATGTGTATATCTACAAACATATAAGCTTTTCCTTTCTTCCATTTCTCCTTCCCCCTATCCCAGCTGTTCTTTAATTTTGAGCACTTTCTTTCCTTTTCCTTATTACAATATCTATTGTACATTTTGGATCTTACTGCTCTTTCATTTAGTATTAAGATTTGACTGGACATTTCAAAGTATTTAGAAAGTGGCTAGTGATAACAAGTTGAATAGTGTTAATGTGCTTAGTTTCTCATGACAGAAAGAAAAACATCCAGGTGGAATTTCCTAAGTCATTTGCACTTCAAGCAAATGATTATATGTATAGTTACTCACTAGACTAGAATTAGTAGTTAACTTGCAATTTGATGAAATGGAGTGAAAAATATTTGAGGTTGGAATTTGCTTATGTGAATTTTTTTATGACCATAAAGTCCTTTTAAATGCGCAATTGGATTCTAACAATGACATTCTTTTTTTCTTCATGCTAATTCGATTCACAGAGCCAGTGGCGCTTAAGAGGTCTAATGAGTTAGGTTATAAGCAAAGGCTTACCACTGCTTGTGGTCAGACATCTGATTTTAATTATGGAGAGGTAGGTAAACATTGATGCTATGGTCAGATAGAAGCTGGTATGCCTTTTCTAAGCTCATTAGAGCTTGTAACTTGCCAGTTTACACACACACATATACAAAAGAAGTCTGAACTGCAGACTAGTTTCTGAATTCTTTGTTTTTATATCCTACTGATAATCTTCAAATGTAACAGTAGATTAAATAAGCAAAAATACAAAAAAACAAGAATGGATTAACTTTCAGTTCACACTCACTCGCACTCACCCTCAACTCCCACCCCAGAGTCTCGCTGGAGCCATATTACTCAGTTATTTATCCCTAAATCACATGGTCCCATTCTCTGAAACTTCATATTTTCCCTGACTGCACTCTAACCCTAGCCAAAAAACAAAAGAACAAAAATAACATCTAAGAAAGCTCCACAAAGGTTTTGTTCAATTTCCCTCACAGCCTACCTCTCATCAAATGAATTCCTTAGAAGTCAGATCATGATTAGACATGCTAGTTTGCTGCAGACTCATTCTGCTAATTTGACAAAAATCAGAATAACAAAGACAAAAGATTCAACACCTTCCGTACCTTTTTCTTCCCTCTGCATCTTATGCTATAGTATTTACTTTTCTTCATTGCCTTTGAAATGCAACAATGAAAGTTGACTTTAATAAATTTAATTCATTTTGCAGTAGCCTCACTCAGGTATATTGAGGTTATTTTTTGGTAACTTTTCTCTTCAACCTCCATCAACTATAATTTAAGCTGGCATGTTTTAAAACAAAAAGTTTAGATCATTGTTTAGCTCTGTTTTCTATTCCTTCGTAGTTTCTGTAGTCTCACTACCCAAAGTTAAGCACTGCAGAAAGTTTTTGAAGGTGGTGTGATATTAATCACCTTCTCGAACTGAGGGAAAAACCAGGAAATATTCGCATGCCCCACTGCCTCTAAATAACCATATGCCTGACTGACCATCATTGAAGATACTCAGGATTCTAGTGACAGGACCATGTGTGTGATTCCATGCAACCCTTAAAGATCCAGATTGTTTCTGATTAGCCTTGGGAGAGCTTCTTAAAATCAAACTGCCTATGGGATTGTTAGCACAGTTTTGTCTAAAAAACAAAAAAGAACCTGTGAAAAACAAACTCTTATTACAATGGCTAGAATTAAAAAGAAATAAGGTAAAATACTTGCAAATATAATACTATGTAGGTTTATCCTCATATCTACATCTGCTTCTTGGAGAATCTGTAAAAACGTAGTATGCTTAAAATGATGAATTTTGCTATATGTAAATTATAGTTAAAAAGAAGAACCACAGTCTTGGCATGTACTAACAGCTTGATAAAATACTAATTTTGATAGCTGTCCTGAAGCAAATTTGAAAAGCCAGAAATACACTGTTATGCTAGCATATTCTCATATGTAAGTGAGTAATTGGAATGGAAATTTACAATATATTTAGTAACGATTTTAATTTGACAGCTTTAGTCAAGTAATTGCTGAGCAAATTTAATTCTGTATTTCAAATAATTTGAAGCACTCTGGATAAAAGAAAAAGCTGAGTTAAAGATTTGCCGTAAAGATTCAGTGAGTTGGTGAATTCAGTAAAGGTTTTAATAGTTTTAAAATAAATCACTTAAACAAATTACTTCAAACATATTTAAGAAATTTTTTTATTTCAGTGGTTAATTAAAAAATTGTTCAACTATTTACAGTCTGTAGTTTACATGTTTTGCTTCTTTTCAAATTTCAAAAGTAATAAATTTGTCCTGTAATAAATGAAGTTATAAAATGTGACTGAAAAATGTTCAAGACTAACACTCCAGCAGCCCAAATCCTATGACTCTACCCCACCTCAAAATCAGAACCTAGAAATCGCATTGTAGATCTTTCCATGCCTGTATTTACTATTTACTTATTATTATTTTTCTTAAATTGTCAGATAACATTATATGTTTTTATTGCACACAGCATGTTTTGAAGTGCAGGTACATTGTGGAATGGTTAATTCTAGCTAATTGAAAAATACATTGTCTCACAGACTTTCTTTGGTGACAGTACACTAATACCTCCTCTACATTTTTTAAAACTACTATTTATTCTGATTAACTATATTCACCTGTTACCCAACAGAGCTCTTGATCAACTTTTTTAGATGCAATGGATCAGTGAGATAATGCAGTCGTTGTCTTTCTATGTCCAATTTGTTTCACATAAATGATGTTTGCTGTGGTCATCCATGTTGTTACCAATATCAAGATTTCATTTTTTTTCAAAGACTGAATAACAGTCTATTTTTTGTAGACTTGTTACAGGCAACTGTGTTAGAAAGAGATATTACAGGCAGTCAGACAGGGCTGGTCCCTCAAAGGAGCCAGTGCAGAAGACCAGATACCTTGCAACTAACTGTGGGGGACATAGACACCTTTGCTATCGGTTGGACCTCAAGACAAAAGGTAAAACAAATACACCTACATACTTCCTAAGGATAAACATCAGGGATTGATATTCTAAATTGGTCTCTATCACCCTGAGGAAGCCAGGAGTCATTAACCCAAGCCCACACAGAAAAGTCCCTGCTCTGTATGCATGCCTGCTTGCTACATGACTTCCTTCCCCATTTATCCCCGATTTATTCACTTTTATCTGAGCAGTTAATCTTATTGGTCGGCCATAGTTCTGTCCCACCTCATGCCTACCTTGTGAATTGTCATTTTTACCCACCTCAGACCCACCTCACTTTGGGGTTTTGCTTTATAAAATCCCTAGAAAAGGCAAGGTCCTCAGCAACCCACTCAGGGACCCCTTCTGTCTCTCTCTCTCAGACAGAAGCTTTCTTTCTCTCAATAAATATATTCAGCTCTTGACTTCTGTTGTTAAGAAGGTTGAGAGTAGGTCTAGCAGGCTGTGAGCTTCTTTCCCCTACATCATATTCACTGCATTTTCTTCATCCAGTTGTACGTCAATGGACACTCAGCTAAATTCTGTATCTTGGCTATTGTGAATATTCCTGCTACAAACATGAAGTGTAAATATCTTTTCAACATATTGATTTCATTTTCTCCGGCTTTATACCCACTGGTAAGACTTCTGGATCATACAGTATCTCTGTGTTTAGTTTTTTGAGGAATCACCATACTGTCTTCAATAATGACTATACTAAGCTTACATTTCCACGAGTGTGCAAGGCTTCCCTTCCTCCACATCTCACCAAAATTTGTTATCTTTTGTCTTTTTTAATAATAGCCACTCTATCTGGGGATAAAGCAATGTCTCTTATTTTAGTCACATTTCTCTGGTGATTATGTCATTGATCATTTTTTATAAACCTATTGGCCACTTACATAACTTATTTTGAAAAATGTCTGCTCTTTTCAATACAATTACTTGAGTTCCTTATATACTTCAACTATCAATCCCTCTTGACAGATGTACAGTTTAGAAATATTTTCTATACATGAAGAAAAGTAAAATTTGAGTCTTATTTCTCATCACATAAAAAAATCAACTCAAAGCAGACTAAATATTTACATGGAAGAACAGAAACTATGAAACAGCTAAGAGAAAAATAGAGGAAATGCTTTGCCATATTGGATTGGGTAAAAATCGTTATAAGATCTCAAAACCATAGAAAACAAAGGTAATAATGAACAAACGGGATTATATTAAACTAAAAAAAAGCTCTGTACAGCAAAAGAAATAGCAGAATGACGAGAAAATTTACAGTGTGGCAGAAAAATATTTGCAAAAATTCATCTCTCAAATTTTCACTCATAAAATCACATGCAAGAATAGGTATACCTATATATAGATGTAGTTTATTTCTTTTACCCTGAAACAGAATCATAAGATACCCATAGTTATACTTACATTTTTCTATGTAATGTACCATATATGTTGCATTATATAATTTTCACTACTATAGTAAAATACACAAGGCTGACTTCTTATTAAGGAAGGAAGTTAAAGTCACTCACCATTCTGAATGTTCAAGGGCGTGATATCTGTATCCATTGACTTCAGCGAATGACTATTTTGGCTCCTTTTTCTAATGACAGATGGCAATGGCAGGAAGGCATGTAGGAGAAAGAGATTGCATCTTGATACAAGAAGTAGGAGAAAAAGACCCAGTCTTGCCACTTGTGTAACTACCCTCTCCTGATAACCACCTTAATTCTTTTCACGAACACCCCCTCAAGGGTCTTCCATTAAGCCCCACCACTTTATATTTCCATTATCTCCCAACACACCACCCGGGGGACGAATGCTGCAATGCATGGGTGCCATAGACACTCGGGCCATGTCCAAACCTAAGTAGGTGGAGATTTACCTTGTTCCTATAAATTTTACAAGCACATATGTGCAGATATAATTTCATGAGGATGGTACCATATTACAGCTGATTTAATAAAAGTCATCTCCTAGCTTTTATTTTTGCTTGCTTCTCTTCCCTAGCCAAATCTAAACTCTCATTATTCCTCCTACTCCCCACAGCATCTATCATTTTGTAATATTATATACATACACCAGTGCACATCACATATATATACTTTCTCATTGTTTTCGCTAAATATAGAACATTAAATGTTCCCACTTACAGATCATTTTGCTTGTTCAACCCATTTTGGAATCTACCTAAGTCCTAAGTCAGTTCACATAGTTTAACTACTTTGCAATAATAATGACAAATTTGCATAATATTGCATACATTATCTATCTGCTTTTCATTTGGTCAACATGCATTTTGCTAAAGCCTTGTTTTTTGCCATGTTAAACAATGGTGTAATAATTTTATTTTGTATTTTACATATTTATTTTTGTATAGTCTGGTACTTTTTATACCCATTGGATAGAGACCCCGATATTACACTATTGGGCAGAAGCCTATGCAAATTTCTAATGTTATTTATTTATTTATTTTAAAGAGAGAAAAGTAAACAAAAATAAAAACAATAATGTAGAGTTTAGAAACAGGTTAATAAAAAATTAACAATGGTTAATACATTGTGTGTTGTTGTCTTCAAAGTAGTTGCTCAGATTACAAGATATAGGCATGAAGAATTAATCAATCAATATAAGCACCAACTGATCCCTTCAATGAATTAAAAAAAATGGTAGTATAATTATGTTAGCGATCTTGCATATATATGTATGTATTTTTAAAATTTTGTTTTCCCTTTCTTCATTTTTCCTTTCTCTCATCCCAATATTTTTCCTTGTGAGCAGTTTGTTTCCCTTTCTCAATATCTATTGTGAATTTTGCTTTTGCTTACTCTTTTAGTTCCTTACACTTGGGAAACTAGATGATGCTTACACATATGCATTTGATTTATTTTCCTTCTGAGTATGGAGTCTAGCTGCATCCCTTTGCCTGTAAAAGCCTTCAGTTTATCCTTCTTTATAGCTGAGTAGTATTCCATTATATAAAATTACCACATCTTTGTATACATTCCTCAGTCAATGGGCATTTGGGTTGTTTCCAAGATTTAGCTATTACACATACTCTGTGGTACAATGTTTTTAATTCTTCTTGGAAAATACCGAGAAGGGGAATAGCTAGGTCAAATGAGATCTCTAATTCTCGTGTTTTCAGAAATCTCCACACTGATTTCCACAATGGTAGTACCAACCTACACTCCCACCAACAGTGGAGAAAAGCTCCTTTTCCCCATAGCCACTCCAACATTTGTTATTGGTTGATTTCTCAATGCTAGTCATTCATTCTAAGGTGAGATGAAATCTCAGTGTTGTTCTAATTTACATTTTTAAATGACCAATGATGCTAAGCATTTTTTCATATATTTATTTACTGTTCGTATTTCTTCATCTGAGAAGTATGTATTCATTTCAGATGTCAATTTTTGGATTGGGTCTTTGAATTCGGGGGCCTAATTTTTTTCAGTTCTTTATATGTGCCTTTGTTTGAGGGACAGTTGGCTAAAATTTTTTCTCAGTTGATGGGATTCCTTTTCACTCTGTTGGTGATTTCTTTTGATGTGCAGAAACTTTCTAATAAGATGTGATCCCAGTTGTTGATTCTTTGAAGTATTTCCTGTGCAGTTTGGTTTTATTCTTGAACTCTTTGCCTACCCCTATGTCTTCAAGATTTCTACCTACTTTGTCTTCCAGTAGATTTAGTGTTTCTATTTTAATATTTAGATCTTTGATCCATTTTTACTTTAGTGCATGGTGATAGACATGTGTCTAGCTTTAATCTTCAGCACGTGGAAAGTCAGTTTTTCCAGTACCATTTATTAAAGAGGCTATCTTTCTTTCAGTGAACATCCTTGGCCCCTTTGTCAAAGATAAGGTGGCTGAATTTGTTTGTAGTTGTGTCTGTATCATCTTCTAATCTGTCCCACTGTTCTTCAGTAACTTTGTAGTATAATTTCGAGTCAAGCACTGTGATGCTACCTGCCTTGCCTTTGTGGCCCAGGATTGTCTTGTTTTTCTAGGTCTCTTCTGTTTACAAATGAATTTTAGGAATGTTCTCTCTAGATCTGTGATGTATGTTAATGGCATTTTGATTAGAATTGCATAAAATCTGTATAACAATTTTGGGAGTCAGGCCATTTTCACAATGTTTGTTCTTCCTATCCATAAGTGAGGGCTATCTTTCCATTTTATGATACCCTCTTTGATTTCTTTTTTCAAAATTCTGTAATTTTCAATGTATAGATCTTTTATTTCCTTTGTTATCCCTAAGTATATCAATTTTTTGGATGCTTTTGTGAAGTGTGTGATTTCCCTAATTTCTCTCTCAGTGAGTTTGTTGTGACAAGAATGCTATTGATTTTTGAGTGTTGACTTTGAATCTAGCTATGCAGCTGAATTTGCTTATTAACTCTAGTAGTCTTTTGGTGGACTTTTTGGGCTCTTCTGTGTAGAGTATTATGTCATCTTCAAATAAAGGTAATTTAACTTCTTCTCTTCCTATCATTTTTCCTTTTATTTCTTTCTCTTTTCTAAGTGCTCTGACTAAAGTTTCCAGACTATATTCAATAGGAATGGTGATAGTGGACATCCTTGTCTTGTTCCTGATCAGAATGAAACCTTTCAGCTTTTGTCCATTTAGTATGATGTTTGTTGTTGATTTGTCAGAGTTGACTTTTATCACATTGAGGTAAAAACATCTATTCAGATTTTCTGTAGGGTTTTTATCATGAATGAATGTTGAAGTTTATGAAAAGCTTCTTCTACATCTATTGAGATGATCATGTGATTTTTGTCACTAGCTCTGTTCTTGTGGTGTATTATATTTATTGATTTGCATTCCTGGGATGAATCCTACTTGGTCAGGAAGTACAATCTTCTTGATGATTTGCTGTATTCTGACTGCTAGTATTTAATGAGGGTTTTTGCATCTGTGTTCATTAAGGTGATTGGCCTGTAGTTCTCTTTTTTGATTGGGCCTTTGTCTGATTTGAATATCAGAGTTACACCTGCCTCCAGGTATGAGATAGAAGGAATTGATTCTCTTTTGATTTTATTAAAGACTTTGAGGAGTCTTGGCATTGAATCTTCTCTGAATTTCTTGTAGAATTCAGCAATGAATCCATCAGGACCTGGGCTTTTCTTCATTGGTAAGTTTTTTATTAAATTTTCAATTTCATTAACTGATAATGAGTTATTCAGAATTTTATGTATTCTTGATTCAGTTTAAGTAGTTCATACATTTTTAGGAATCTGTTCATTTCTTCTGTGATTTCCAACTGTTGGTGTAAAGATTTTCAATCTTCTGAATTTCCTCAGAATCTGTATTGGTTTCACACTTTTAATTCTTTATTGAATGGATTTGAGTTTTTTCTTTCCTTTTTTTTTTACAAGATTAGTTAGGCATTTATCAATTTTATTTATTCTTTCAAAGAACCAACTGTTTACTTCATTAATTCTTTGTATTGTTTTCTTTGTCTCAATTGTGTTAATTTCTGCTCCCATCCTTATATTTTCCTCCCTTGTACGAGCATTGGTCTTGATTTGTTCCTCTTTTTCCAGAAGTTTGAGTTGTAGCATTGATTGTTTATTTGTGCTCATACTGCTTTCCTGCTGTGAGAAGTCACCACTATAAATTTCCCTCTTAGGACTGCTTTCCTTTTGTCCCACAGATCCCAATAAGTTGTTGCATTTTAATTTGACTTTAGATATTGTTTAATTTATTCTTTAATTTCATCTGTGACCCATTAGTTGTTCAGGAGGGTGTTATTTAATTTCCATGTGTTTATGGAGTTCTTGTAGTTTGTTTTACCATTAATTTTCAATTTCACATAATATGCATGGGATAATTTTAATTCATTTGTATTTTCTTAAGCATATTCTATGGGCTAGTGTATGGTTTATTTTAGAGAACATACTATGTGCAGCTGAGAGGAATGTGTATTTTGATATTGTTGGGTGGAACACTCTGTAAACATCTACTAAATCCATTGTTTCCCAGGTTTGATTCAGTTCTGTTATTTCTTTGCTAATTTTTTTGTCTGGTTGATCTATTTCTTTGTGCCAATGGAATATTAAGGTCTCCTGTTACAATCGTGTTATTGTTTATTTTTCATTTTTGTTAATATTTGTTTTATATAGTTGTGTGCTCACATATTTGGTGCATATATATTTATGATTGTTATTGCTTCCTTTTGAAGTTTTCCACTATCAAGTATGTAGTGACCTTCATCTCTTTTGATCTTTCTTGGTTTGAAGTTTGTTTTGTCTGCAAACACACTAACTACTCCTGCTTTTTTTCTGGATTCCTATTGCATGGAGTATTGTTTTCCATCCTCTGACTTTTAGTCTATTAATTTATTTTTGAGTTAAATATGTTTTTTGTATACAGCATATTGTTGGATCCTGTTTCTTTATCCACTTTGTCAATGTTTCTTTTGATTGGTGCACTGATGCCATTTACATTGATGGTTATAACCAACATGTATAGGTTTGTCTTTGTCATGCTATTTTTCTACTGTTGGTTCTCTACTTTTCCTCTTTGTTTAATAGTTTACCTTTCTTGGTGGTTTCTTTCTGTTGCTCTTGGAATTGTGGTCATTTTTGTTTCTGTCTAGAATATGTTTCAGTACTCTTTATTTTGTTAGTTCAGTGGGCATGAATTTCTTCAGTTGTTCTTTGTCTTCCATGATTCTGATGGGCATTTCTTTATAGGTGATCTGTTTATTTTCTCTGATAACTTCTAATATTCTGCTCTTGTGCTGAATTTCTGTGATCTTGACTATTATATGTCTGGGTGTGGATTTATTTTGGTTATGGCTAACTGGTGTTCTACATGCCTCACTTCTCTGTATGTCAGGTTCTTTTCCCATGCCCAGAAAATTTTCTGCCATTATTTCTACAAATAGTTTTTTTATGTCATTTGTGTTGACTCCTTTTTCAATTACATTATTATTTTTCTTTGTATCATCTTGTATCTGTTAAATTATTGCCTGCTTTTTGTTATTTTCAAGAGATCTTTCCTTTCATGATTGCTAGCTGCGATTCTATTTTCAAGTTTTGAAAATCTGCTTTCAGTTTTATTGAAGTGATTTTTGCCAACTTTCTATGGAATTTTTAATTTCCTGGATATCTGTTTGAATCCATTTCATGCATTCTATTTCTTTCCTAAATTGGTCATTCATGATTTCTATGCTCTTCCTATCATCATTCATTTTTTAAAAATCTATCTCTACTCTAGATTTGCTGAACATTTCCATTATAAATGTTGACATTTCTTTTTGTACCTGAGAAATTATTTCTGAACTGATTTTGCCTATAGCCTCATTGATTTGTTTCTTTACTTTGGTTGCTATTATTTCAGAGATTTCAGGTGTGTATCTTTCAATTTATTTTGTGTTCGTGTCTTCTGAACATATCCTGGGTGGGCTGGAGGTCTGAGATTGCATTTTGTTTCTTTGTCTTGTCATTTGGTATTTCAAAAAATTTTTATTTCGTCTTCTCTGATAATTCTTGTGGGTTTTTGTAGTTTGTAGCTATATTACTAGTATCAAGGCCTCTATAGGAAAAATCTGTTCTTCCAGGATGTGTCCTGTATGTAGAAGATTCTTTGTTTGTGTCTATCACAAGATCCTATCATTCCAAGGTGGGATGTTGATATCTGTTTGGTTCTGTCCCCAGTCTTTTGGTGTAGGGCTGTGGTGAGGTTATTATTCCAGATCTTCCTAGTATTGTTACAGAAGTAAGAATCAACCACTGATTACAATAGATATTGCATCATAACTAGAGTAGTAAAATTACCAATGGCAATAGTATAAAGCATAATCTAGAAAACGACAAAGTGTGGCAACTATTGATTTTGTACTTTAGTCCATAGTAACAGACTCTATAGTTATATAACAGAACCAATTGTAAATTACCAGTCTGTATGCAAAGTGTTCCCTCTTGATAGAGGGGTTTTACCCTATGGTGGGGAAATTTAGGAAGGACATTGTACAAAACAAAGATAACTGGAAAGGAAGTAGAAGCAAGGCTAGAGGACAAAGGATGATCACATAAGGTTTGGGAAACTAGCAAAGGGGGTAGCAAACAAAGAATGGAGAAATATTCAAAAGATTATCTGAACTTGGTCTCTGAGTTTGGGGGATGGGATTAGTTTTGTGTGGCTGGAGTTCTCCCTAGCTGCTTAGAAGAGAAGGAAAAAAAAAGAGAGAAAAACAAAAGGAAAAGGAAGAAAAAGAAAAGGGAGAGAAAGAAAGAGAAAAGCCATCAAATATAAGAAAGTATGAAATAAATTGAGAAAAAGGGCTGGTTACTGAGTCCTAGGGTTCTTCCAGTATTGGTTGCCAGTCCTGCAGAGACCTCAGCCACGTGTTGGCTCTTATTGTTATTGTTGTTTAGAGCTTTTCATGCCACTAGTCTCTCCTGTCCATCCTGTGCACCCTTGTTGAGATCCTTCTGTGTAACTTGTGTTTCTTCCAGACTGTGGGTCTTCCCAAGCAGTTTACCTCAGTCTTGGCAGCAGCAAGAGGAGATGCCATTCTTTGAGCCTTCTACTGTGGTTCACCTGGATCATGGTGGCAGAGAAGCTTTGAAAGGGGCTGCTGTCCTTCCCAGTGTTCTCCTGTCTTCCTGGTAAATTCCCACACTGTGAAAAGGCAGTGGGAGGGGCTCCAAATTTCTAATTTTAATAGATATTGTCAGGTGCTTTCCAAAAAGACTGTAACCATTTACATTTACATTTTTACATCCCCCCCTTTTTAAATCACATCTATATCATCAGTAGGTCTTATCACTGAGTTCATATTTTTCTAGTCAGTGGTTGTTGAGAACTATTAAAGACAATTATTGGTGACTTTCAACAAGGGAGGGAGTTATGACTTCTTCCTCCCATTGGCAGAGGTCTGTTACCATGAGACTGAAACTTCAACTGAGGTTTTTACATGTGCATTTGTTATCAAGCAAGCATGCAAACAATCTAGCTCTTTTTTTAAGCTGTTGTCAGTTCTACCCTGACTTTAAAGGTTTGTCACAAAAGAAATACAAAGACAACAGTAGCAAGATCACTTGTCTTTTTGATCAGAAAAGATGACAAGATCACTAGTTCTTTCAACTAATGAAAAATTTATTTCTAATCAACAAATGCAGTGGTGGAGATTTAGACCTTGCAATTTCAAGTACTTTTGTGCATTTGTTTCTGGAGAGTGAGCACCTGCTGCCTCTCAATGTCTAATTAAACTACTGTTGAATGTGAATTCATGGTTAGTAAAACTCAAACTTAATGGACTCCTCTAGATAGTAGGTTGACGATAACTTGCATATCATACTGAATATATTCAATTAAATGTTGACAGTGTTGTAGGTATAAAGCAGCAACTTAACTTGGCTATTTTTCTAAAAGACAGTGGCAACAAAAGAGAAAACAAATTTCTTTATTATTATTAAATTTTGTTCAATAATTTAAAGCCATCAGGAAGGGTATCTCTGATAGCCATGGCTATACGAGTAAAGAGAGACAGTGCCAGAAGATGGTAACTGGGTGGGCATATTGATTTTCTCTTGGTTATCAATGAAAATATTTATAAAAAGAGGCCTTATGGTTACCAAATTTGTAGGTAAGGAGTACCTTCAATGTTTAATGAACTTATCATTACAAGGTTTCCCAATGGTCAAAGACATTCATTAGGGTGTAAAATGCCCAATACTTTATTGTAATTGGTAATAAACAGACAAAAACAAATTATTTTCCACAGCCCACAACTTACATTTCTTCAGGGAAGCTTCTGGAATCATAGTTACAAACTTGAAAATATTTCCATCACTTTCCAAAATGAAAGATAAATGTTTAAAAGATAAACACATTTTTGAATTTAAATTGTAAGACCAATAGGATAAAATTCAGAGGAATGCATGAATGAAATGCTTTCTGAAAGATAATGGAATCATTTGAGGAATAGCCATTTGGTTGACTTTGTTTCTGACACCATGATAGGAGCATGTTATGGTCACTGGTGGTTTGATAAATGACTTTCCCATCATATTCTCATTTTGTGGGTTTAGGTCAGACACCATATTGTGACTTGGTTTGTGTGGAGGCTAGTATTTTATTATATTTTTAGAATATTTAGTCTATTTAGAAAGTTTACATAATTCTGGTTACAGTGACTAAAGTGACTAGGATTAAAATAAGAGTGACTTTTACAAAAACAAACTTTCTCAGGATTAGGGGGTTGGTAGCATGTCCCACGTGTCAAAGTGTTGCTGATGCCAGGTTTTGGTCCTTCAGATTACAAATAAGGGTGCCCATGACGGAAGCAAAACATTTTATCTGCTATTTGTAGGCATGTCTGCTATTTGAAAGACCAAGTGAAAGAAAATTTCCATTTTACCATAGTACGTGGTCTAACATAGGGTTTTGTTTTGCCAACTTTGAGGAATCAATAGGGGCCTCCTGTAGCACTCTTTGGAAAGGATTAGGGTAGTGAATGGGTACCTTGCTAGATGATATGAACTAAATGGGAGAGCAGAGGCATTTTGATATATCTGGATTAAAGACAACTGAGTGGGTTATAGAGAAATACTCCATTTCTAGCTGATTATATCAGCTACTTCAAGTCTATTGAATCAGAAGTTCTCTGTAGTCCTATTGAAAAACTATATCTTCATATATATAATGTGTAAACATAAAATGTATATTCACAGCTATTACATTGTATGTGTATCTATACATGTATATGTGTAGATACATATATTTCTTACATTTTAAGCAAAGCAAAAAATTTAATTTAATATTAAAAAATTTTGCTGGAAAATCTAGCTCAAATGAAACCAACTTTTGTTTAATTGTTAAGTAACACATTAAAAGTATTTTAAGGTGCATATTTTAATGAGGACTGAAATCACTGGAAAGTATAAAAAGTATACACAGACAAGCAATAAATATGAGTGGTCTGTAAAAACAGTCTGAAAAACAAAAAGCATTTCCTTTGCCTAAATATTTATATATATAGTTAGTGGACATTTTTAGACATAACCCTTTTAAAAAACTTGTGTTAATGTCACAAAAGATACCTGCACACATCTTTTCCTTCAAAAATAAAAGTTTTAGCATTTCTGATTTATCTGTAGGAATTTTTTAATGTATTCTGGATAGTAATACTGAATAGTTATGTGAATTTCAAATATGTTTTTCTATACATATTACTTATTCATTTTGTTTAGAGTAAATTTTGATGGCAAAATTTTAATAGCAATATGGTATAGGCTTTGTTTTGTTGTCTTTAGGAAATTCTTCCTTGTTTTGCTTTCATGTACTCTGGTATCCACAAATATTAAATTTTTATTACACAATTACAAAATAATTCCTATTCATTATGATGATATCTAAAATATAGTGTCATGGACCATGTTTCCATGTATGTTTGAGGCTATGTCTCATTTTCTACTCTTCTCTATGTGTTTATCTGTTTTGATAGCAAAATTATGCTTCTTTCTATAGCTTCATAAAAAGTGTTGATAGGTAGCTCAGGAGCTCCAAGCATCATCCTCCATTTCCCATCTTGGTTTTTCTTTTTTTAGAAATTTTTTGGCTGTTCCTGAATTTCATGTATATTTTAAATTGAGCTTCTCATCATGCACAAGCACTGGGCTTAGGGTTACTGGGATATGAACTCTGAAATGGAGCTCTCAATGAGGAGTGGTTGATTTGTCAACAAAACCACATGAGGACTGAGTCAAGAATGAGTAGAGGAAGAAAGTGAATTATGGTATAAATGGATGAGTGGTGGCAGATCCCACATGGAGCTCAGCCTCTGTGAAGTGTCTTCAGAGATGTTCCAAATTGAGTTACAAGGACATCCATTGTTGGATGTGTCAGTCACTTTGGGTTGCTATAACAAAAATAACCACAGACTGGGTAGGTGCTGGCACAGCTTGTGTCCACTGAGCACCTGATTTCTGGTTGCATCATCAGTGTATCTTCACATTGTGAAGAGTAAAGACAGAAAGCAAGCTCTTCTCTATCTTTTCATAAAGGCACTAATCCTATTTGTGAAGGCTCCCACAGTGACCTTATCACTTCTCAAGGCCCCACCTCCTAATACTATCCCATTAGAGGTTAGGACTCAGCATGTGAATTTTGGAGAAGGCATAAATTTTCAGTTCATAATAGTGGATTTGGTTGGTTGGTACATTAGAGCATTTTCTACAGCAGAAATCTTTCAGAATTTTGTTTGTGCTTTTCTCTGGGGAGCTATACAAGAGGAAGACTAGTAGAATTATCTACAGTGCCTACCTAATTATTCAAATAGCTACTCAAATTAATCAAGGTAATAATTCATAATTCTTTTCTACTTCTATATGTAGGCTCCCTCCCCACAATTCTATGTGACTTACAGGAGGTTCTGAGATTTTGACTACTACTCAGCTGCTCTACTTGGCTGTAGATTTTGGGTAGTATATTTTATGATAGAACTCATGCATTCCATGGATCCCTGGGATATATGTCTAGTAGTAATACCATCTATGTGATGTAGTAGAGCCCTTGTTCAACTACTGAGTAGAATTCTGTGTTAGTGAATCATTGTGTAGGCTTTATATCATTCTGGCTAAGCTTTCAGGCCCCAAAGGAGAAACATACTCATAGTTTGTGTCAATTCTGAATGAGATAAATTGTCCCCACCACAAGTAAAGACTGTCATATATTAGGTTCCTTGGGATTTGGTAACAAACTGGGCAGCTTGAAACAAGAGAAAATTACTTACTCACAATTCTGTAGGGAAGACTCTAGAATGACAGTGTTTTAGGGCTATTCTCTCTCATGTTGCTTCTCATGGTGGTTGGCAAACCTTTGGGTTTCTTACCTTAGAGACACATAACTCCAGTCTCTGCATCTGTTGTCACACGGTCACCATTCTCATGTGTCTATATCTTCTCCCCTGTGTCTGTGCGTGTCTGTCTGTCTCTTTTCCCTGTCTGATAAAAGTATCAGTGAGATTAAGGACCTCTATGACTTTGATATGCCCTCATCTTAGATGAGTACTTAATTAATTTCTACAAAGAAACTATTTGTTTGTGGCCAAACAAGGTCACTTTCACAGATACCAGGTGTTGGCATTTCTGTATCTTTAACCAGAGGATACAATTCAACCCACAAAAAGTCCAACATAATCAACGTGCCAACAAGTAGCTAATTCTTCTTGAAGCATACATAACACTGTGTGGGAGAGTGTTCAAGATTAGTTTCTTTTGCTGGCAGCTTGGTCAACTGGCAGCAGCAGGAGCTACATCACCCCGGGCAGGTGGAACAGTTGCTGTCAGACCCCTACATAGCCTCCATCTTTGTGTCCATGATTACTGGCCTTGTTGTGGTCATTGCATGAGCACTGGGGTAGAACATGGTAAAGGAAGACTGAGGCCAGTTGGTTACACCATGCTGTTTGTTTGGCTATTTAGAATTTCTCATATTTTTCCCTGTTGGAATACTTGTTACTCTTCAGGTCAAGAAATGAATATGAAGGTTATGCCAACTAGCGAGTATATTGTTCCAATTTTAAATTCAAGGTTGACAGAAGTGACACTAACTGAATCCACAGACTCAGTGGACCTGCTGTGAGCTGGATTTAAGTCAGGACTTCTTTTATTGCTTAATTTCTACATGGTTTTATTCTGAGGAGGGGCATTTGTCACTTTGGATCTCTGCATATCAATGTCAATTCAGTCCCTGTCTCCAATAGTCCTCAAGATGGTTGGAATTTTCTCTTTCCCACTGGTAAATGGTTTAACATCCTGTGTGGAAGGACTAGGAAGATCACTTCCAAGTGTTATGATTGTAGGGTCCTTACTCCTAGTCATTTAACCCCCGCCAGATCCTAGTTGGTTTGGTATTCATTCCTTGGGCCCCTAGAGAGTGTGTGCTATTAAATCTCCACATAACTGGTCCTGCTGCCACTCTAACCTGCCATTTATTGAGGAATCTATGCCTATCTTGATTCTGATGGTCAAGTCACACTTCTTGGCCTCTATTATTTTGGAACCATTATCAGTGCTGTCAGTGAGCCTATTTCTGAAAAGACAACTCTAAGTTTGAGAACAGAGATTCAGTGATAATAGTTGATGTCTCCTGGAAATTCCTTATTGTTCTAATAAATGGAGTATCCTTAAGACCTTTCCATATAACACAGGTTATAGCTGATTACACCTTTATTTGTCCTCTTATTTCTGGCATTTATTTTCAAATTTCTATATTTCTGAAGTTGTCAATCCCTTCCTTCACTGCTTGTTATAGAAATTCTAGTATTTTTATTTTATTTAGTAAGTGATATTGATTTTTCCAAGCACCCAAGAATATGTTAATATTGTCTGCTTGGATTCTTGCTCAGAAATTAAATCATGTGATGTAAAAATGTGTTGTCAAAATTTAAAAATATATATAAAAATACCTCTCCCTTTCCTAAATAATGATCTAACTCACTTAGTCCCAATGCCTTCATACTCTAGTTCCATGTGTCTAATTGCCTTCTGCCTGGACAAGTTGATAAGGCTCAGCAGCTCCACATAACTCTCCAATAATTTTAACAATTTTATTGGAAGTTCATTAAATCTGTATGTTAATGTAGGAAAGATTGAGTCCTTTCAGGAATAGGTTATTTCTTTTCATTTTCCCGTGTCTCCTTGATGAATCATTTGATCAAAAGATAGATGTAAAAATCCTTAGTGGATCAAATTATAAAATTTTGATAGAAATCATCAATAATCATGGGTAAGTTCTGACAAGCTCTCACTTGTTCAACTATCCCTATATATTTTTATATTTTTTAGGTACCATTGAAATATATGCTGCATAACTGTTCATTTATGATGTAATTGACTTTTATATATTTATTTTTGTATAAAAAACCAGTTACTAGTTGGACATGGTGGCGCAAGCCTATAATCTTAGCACTTGAGAGCCTGAGGCAGGAGGATCATTGCAAGTTGGAGATCAGCCTGGGCTACAAAGTGAGCTCAAGACCAGCCTGAACTGCATAGTGAAACTCTGTCTCAAAAAGACAAAAAAAAAAAAAAAAAAAAAGAAAAAGAAAAACGGTTACTGTCTCATATTTAATTTTTAACTGTCCTATAACTTCTATTAAGATTTTCTTCACAAAAAAATTGAATTCTGAAAAAAAGAGAATTTTGATGTTTTTCCTTATTTCTTTTATTTTTCCTTTTTTTTTTCCTACTTCATTACAGAGCTAGACCCTACAATCAAAGCCTTAGTAGAAATGGTGGTAACAGATGGCCTTAACTTTTTTCTGATCTTAAAGAAAATGCTTTCAATGTTTTACCCTTAGTTTGATATTTGTCCTACTTTTTCCTTTTTAATTCACCTTTTATAAAACTAATAACATTATTTTTATTCCTATTTGGCTAAAACACCTTAAAACATCAAACATGAATTTTGAATTTTTAAAAATACTTTTTGTGCAACTATTAAAATAATCATCTGTCTTTCTCTCTTTAATTATGCAACAAATTAACTGATTTCTTATTCAGCCAACATTGCATCCTTGGGATAATCTTACCTTTTTCATTATGCATTAACTTTTATATTGCTGTGCATAGATTCCTATTTTCTTTAGCTATTAATATTTTTTGTCTGTGAGTATCATCATTATATAATTTTTATTAAGTTGACTGTTGTAGTTATGTTTGGGCATCAAAATGCTAAGCTCACAGAATGAGGTGGATATGTTGCCTCTATTCTCATTCTTTGCAAGAATTTTATAAAGGCACTGAAATTATCTTTTTTTAAATATGTGTTAGAACTAGTTTATAAAGTTGTCTGGATCTACTGTTTTCTTTGTGGGGAATTTTCTATTGACTTTGAATCATCTTTACTCCAGGAAAATATATACTTCTTGGTATTTTTTGAGACACTGAAATACTGGTAGGTGAATCATAGTACTATTATTTCACCAAATTATCACTAAGAGAAATAATGTACTCATCAAATTTCTACAAACAGTGACTGGAGAATACTAAAAATTTCTATTTCTATGGCAAAATTTCTGGAATCTCTTTGGAAATCACAACTTACAGACAAGTAACAAAAATAAATTGTTAGTGTCATCTATTTTATGTTGTAGATCTAGGTTTGCAGAATAGTGGTATTAAGATGAAAAATAAATTTTCTCATTAGTGGTGTGTCATTAATGCTGATTTGAACCGATGTTCAGATTTGTCAATGATTCCTATTTGTTCATGACTTTATTTTCCTTATACTGTTCTCTGAATATACTTTTCCAAGCGAGGTAATGATAACTGAAATCTATTTTGGGATGCATTATACTATATCCTGTCACCTCTCTGGAGATATATATATATATATATATATATATATATATATATAACTTTATAAAATTTTTTATTTTAGAGAGAATAAAACAAAGCAAAATAGAGTAAAGGAAATCAGAACAGAACAATGCAAGTAACACAAGACTTCAAAACAAGACAACAGGAAGTCAACAATGGCCACAATAATGTCTCTTATTTTCTTCAAAATAGCTGTCCATACCCTTGCACATAATAAAATAAAACAATACAAAACAGACCAAAACCAATCAAACAAAAGAATGAAAGCTTTACAGGACTTCAAAACAAGATAATAGGAAATGAACAATGGCTACCATAATGTCTCTTGCTTTCCTCAAAATAGGTGTCCATACTGTCACACATAATAAAATCAAACAAAACAAAACATAACAAAACCAAACCCAACAAAATCATGAAAATGATACAAGAATTCAAAACAAGATAATAAGAAACTAACAGTGGTTACCACCTTTCCTTTTTAGGCATTTCCTCCCCATCACTTTTATAATATCTATTGTGCTTTTTGGATCCCACCAACTCCTTCAGTTTTTTATGGTAGAGAGTTAACTGGGTGTTTACCCATATGAGTCCAAACCATTTCACCCATGAGCATGATCTCCTCTTGCATCCACTTACCTACAAGAGCCTCAAGATTATCCTGTTTTAGAGCTGGGTAGCTTTCCATTGTATGAAAATAACATATCTTTCCTATCCACTCTGCAGTTGATGGGCAAGTTACCCTTGCTTTTTTCTGGTCTCCTGTTGCATGGAACAATTTTTTTCTCTCCTTTGATTTTCAGTGTATGAAATTCCTTTTGAGTTAAATGTGTTTCTTGTATACACTATATTGATAGATCTTGTTTCTTGATTCACTCTCCCTGTGTTTCTTTTTATTGGTGAATTAAGGCCATCTACATTAATGATTACAGCCAGCATGCATTGGTTCAACTCTGCCATGCTAACCTCCTGCTGTTGACCCTCCACTTTTTCCCTTTGTTCAATTGCCTATCCTACTTCGTGATCCCTCTCTAATGCTGTTCCTGGAACCATGGTCATCTTTATCTCTCTCTAAAATATTCTTCAGCACACTCTTAGGGTTAGTTTGGTGGTCATGATTTCCTTTGGCTGATGGAAGTATCTTATTTTTCCATCAATTGTGAAAGATGGTTTTGCAGGGTACATCAATCTGGGTTGGAAGTTGTTTTCTTTCAGGATTTGAAACACTTCATTCCAAACTCTTCTTGACTTGATGGTTTGTGTTGAGATTCTGATTGTTTTTCCTTTATAGGTGATCTGTTTCTTTTCTCTAATAACTTTTAATATTCTGTTCCTGTGCTGAATTTCTGGGATCTTGATTATTGTATGTCTGGGTGTCGATTTATTTTGGTTATGGCTAGTTGGAGTGCTATATGCTTCGCTTATCTGTATGCCAGATCCTTTCCCCATGTTTGGAAAGTTTTCTGCTATTACTTCTGTAAGTAGCCTTTTTATTTCATTTGTGTTATCTCCTGCTTCTTCACTGATATGTATCACTCTTAAATTATTTTTCTCTGCATCATCTTGCAGCTGTTGAATTGTTGTTTCCTGGTTCCTTTTTTTTTTTTTTTTTTTTTGTCAGGACCGGGGATCGAACTCACAACCTTGCGCATGCCAAGCAGGCATGTAAGCCACTGAGTCAAACCCCCAGCCCTATTTTTTTCAAGGCAGGGCCACACTATGTAGTTCAGGTCAGCCTTGCTCACATTGTAGCCCAAGCTGGCCTTGAACTCACAATGCTCCACCTACCTCAGCCTCCTGAGTGTTGGGATTAAAGGAGTGTGCCACCATGTCTGGCTGTTCCTTGCTTTTTTAAAGCGATATTTCCTTTCATGATTGCTAGCTGCAATCTTCTCTTCAAGTCTGAAAGACTATCATCAGTCTCTTTCAAGTGGTTTTGCCAGCTTTTGATTGACTTTTTCATTTCCTCGATCTCTCTTTGAATCTGTTTCATGCATTGTAATTCCTTCCTATATTGTTCACTGAAGGTTTCCATCATTTTCCTATGCTCCCTTTTTTTTTAAATCTATGTCTTCTTTAGGTATGCTCAGCAATTCTTTCATTATGTTTGTGATTTCTTCTTTTACCCAAGTCATTATTTCTGATCTGATTACTTTTGCAGTCTCATGGAGCTGTTTCTTTACTTCAGTTGTGATCCTCTTGGAGATTTCAGGTGTGTGACTTCCATTTTCTTCCATGACTATATCTCCCAGACTTGTTCTGTGTGGGCTAGGGGTCTGAGATTGCCTCTTGCCCCTTTGTCTTGACAGTATCCTGGGCTCCTCCCAACAAGCCGGTTGTGGAGTCCCAGGCATTTCCCACATTGGCTTCTCCTCCACAGTATAGGAGAATGGGACAGGCACCTGGGTTTCTCTGAACCCAGGTTTCCAGGGTGGAGGCAGGGCATGAGGCAGGCTTCTCCAGACCTGCACAGCTACACTGAGACTTCCCCAATGGGCAGGGGTATATGGTGGTGGGGCTACTTCTTCTCTCACCCTGTGTGTCTAAACTGGAATTCCCCCAGTGGTGGCAGGCTCACCGGGGTGTGTTTGTCTGATTCTCTTGGTGGGCACTGGATGCCCAAAGGAAGCAAGAGTCTCCAATGGTGGCCTGAGGGTACACAGGGTGTATCTGGCTACATCTCCCTGTTCACACTGGCTGCCACAGGAAGCAAGCCTTCCAATGGCAGTGGCGGGTGTTCAGGGGCAGGTCTGGCTGCATTTCCCTGCCTGACCTGGCTCTGAATTTAGATATACATCTATCATTCTGACTTCAATTTCTAGACTAACATGTAAAGTACTTGGAATTTTTACTCTTGTTCTCACAGAACAATAAAAACTGAATAAACTGAAAGTCAACCACTCATCTTAGACTATCAGAGCACTAAGGTCACAAAGAAAATAACTGCTGCAAAAACTGGTGCAACCAGATGCTAAGATTTGCAGCTCTGGGAACCAAAACCCAGGAGCAGAAGCTGGTGGTCAGGGCCAGTAATGCTAAGAACTTCTGAACTATAATTGATGACTTGTTGGAGGCTCAGTGTAAATAAACTTGAGAGTTAAAATCCCTATGGACTCAGTCTTCAGCAGACCTTCTTAGATTTATGAATTTTATCTCCTGGAGCACAAACAAGTTCTCATGCTGAAGCTTGGTGAAAAATTATCTGGTGCTCCTAGCAGGAGAAAGGAAAAGAAAAGTTCTTTTGAAATATGCCCAGAGTTCTCTACTCTTCTTAACAAACCCTTGGCTACAAGAGAAATTATTTTACTTAAACCTAACCAAGTAAGGGAAAGGAAGTACCCAACACCAGCCCCATGTAGCTTTTCTGTCTAAGGAAGTGGAGAAAAGCTTAGAATAACTTGTGAAATTCATGATGAAAGGCACAGACTCATTATAAAACTAAAATCTAACTTTTAAGATTACAGAATGGTGTCCTTGTGTCCACTCCTTACTTTCATTCAGACTTCTTCCTTGTAGTGTTCGATTACAGCTAAAAAGAATTGCAGAGGTCCGACCCTATCCATAAAAGGCTCTCTAGAGAACTCAAAGACAACAAGGGTAACCAAAACAAGGACACTATACCTACAGCAAACATTAAATGCAGCCTAACTCTTAGGTAAACCTATATTTCTAGCACTTCATGAAAAGGTCAACTATACTGTTGGTTCAAAGGAGTAGTTTATGACATCATGTTTTGTTTGTTTAGATTTATATTATGAAGTGTGACTGCCTTGACAGCACATATATATTCTCTTGTGGTGCTATTAAGCTACATCTTACATTTTAGACTGTCCTTTTCAACCCAGTCACATTTAATGCCATTCCATGGACATCTGTCATTGTCCTTTCTAGTTTTACATTTCCAAATTGAGTGAGCATATCCTTACTAACTGTGAAGGTTTTATAATTTATTAAGCAACCCTAAAGACTTCCCTTTAAACTGCATTAAACCACCAATCATCATCTCATTTACTTATCTCTAGTTACCCTTTCTATAAAAAATATTTTCTTAAAATATCTTGCAAAAAGTCTTGCTAAGTTTAGGTATATCAGGACAGTGCAAGTAGAATGCACAACTAACAAATCACAATATAGAAAAGTACAGGTGTTTTGTGTGATGTAAATGTGCTGATTTTTACATTCAGCATTCTTAATTTTTTTCTAATCAGATCATGTTTTTCATTTTTAATGAGTAAGAATAAAGCTGCACAGGGTCTTAATAAGATAAGAAACAACTACAAGGAATTTTAGAAAACAGTATTCTGACAACAAATATAAATATAAACCAAATACAAATACAGGCTTTTGAGGACATATATGTATTTTAATCAGAGGAGAATAAAGGTATGCCTAGTATACAGGTGTTTTAATGTCTGGGTTCTTGAGGGGACCCACCACAGCTATTAGATGGCTGGCTGTGCTGCTCCCATCTGCCATTTACTATTAATTTGATTTACTCAAACTAGTCTGTGAGACATGGATAATAATAGTTCCTACTTTAAGTATTGTAGAGATGATAGTTACCAGAATTCAACAAGTACACATATATGCTATCCTTATGAATTTTCACAGAAGAAATAGAAAAGTCATGATATGGACCATATGTCTTAAAAACAAATAAAAATCACAGTGATGATAAGCATATAGGATGATTAAGAAAAAAGACTAAGACCAGAAGAGAGCACCAGTTAAAAAAACAAAATAAACAAAACAAAACAAACCTCAGGACCTAGTTTTAGCTGCACATCTAATTTGATACCTTGAACTAAATCGTATTGAATATGAATTTCCTAGGAGCTCAAGGGAGCTGAGAGTTAGAACAGTGGGATGGGTAGAAATGAGAGTTTGTGTTAGACAACTCCCAGGAGAAAAAGGGAAATCATTTCATTCTTTCATTCTTTCTGTTTTCCATTATTGATGACTGGAATTGCTTGAAACTTTCTTTTGAAAAGAAAGGACAATTTACACTACAGACGATGCAAAGTAGACTACAACCCATAATGGAAACTCTCTAAGAAAAAAAGTTAAGCATTAACTACCTAGTAAGAAAAGTTATCCAGGCAGTTGTCATAAGTATTCAAATTCTTAAGTGTCTCACTAGAGTCCCATGTTTCCTTGAGATAATCACTAAGTTATAGATCTACCTGTATTGTTTTAGGTCTAGTGGGTCAATAATGCTGCCATTCATTGCTAAATTATCTTAGTCTCTTTGGTATAACCTGCCTGCTATCTTTTAGTAAATGTCTTCACTAAACATGTATTTTGACACAGAGGTTATGAGAATTCAGACATTTTTTTTTTAAATTTGTGGTGTTAACGTAATGTTACTCAATGCCTTCGAATGCATTGGAAAAAAAGCTTGTGTAAAGATCCTTGATAGTCTTAAATGTAATTCCTTTGTTGAAAAGTACTAAAGTGGCTTTCTTTTCCCCTTGCCTTTTATCATTCATGAATCTCTCCCAATCTATCCATTACTTAAAAAAATATTGAGACGGTTCTGATTAAGCATGCAGAGAACACTGTTCAGCTTTGACTTCAAAGCCATGTTCTGAAAGCTGCCTAACGCAGGATTAAATTGGAATGGGAGCTAGAGGATGTAGGTAGGTAGCACAGAAATGTGTAAGAAAGCTTCTCGACTTGTAAGAGAGGACCAGAATCAGTCCCGACAGCCTGCTCAGTCTTTGGTCAGCCAGCATCATGCAGCAATAGTAGGTTTTTAAAGTCAGTGATGCCCATGATCACCCTGCCCTACCTGTGAGCACCCACTCAGGTGCCTACATTTCCCAATTCACACATGGTCCAGCTGTGTTCTAAGGCTGCTTGAGCCACCCTCAAGGACAACTGGCCCATTGGTCTGAAGTACCCCTAAGCACCCCAAACAGAGCATGGGGCCCAGGATAACCAAAACAGCAGTGACCAATGGGATATCTGGTGCCTCCTAATAGGAAGGTGTGGGTGATTTTTTCAGATTCACCTCATGAAACTCTATTATCTCTTCACCTGTGCCTCTCCTCATCCCCAGAAGAGGCAGAAGTCAAGACATTGACCACAACATGGGAATCATAAGGCTACTATTAAAGAGCACAGACTTCATTTCATATGTCTTCAGTCATTTTCTTATGGTTCTGCTGTGAATTCACTCTCAAAATAATACATAATGGAATTAAAGTGGAGAGAAGTGCAAGCATATCTAATACCAGGGAGGCAATACGGAAACAGTTCAGTTTTAACTTTAAGAGCACAAGTTCTGAAGTCACATCTAACTATTTCCTTGGTTTCTTTGAGTTAACTACTAATCTGAGTTTGTGTTTTCTCGTTTGAGAAATGGAAAAAATATTATCTGAACCTTATCAAGCCTAAATGGAATATATATATATATATATATATATATATATATATATATATTTGATTCCACATGCATCCACACACATATCACTACATACCAGACAATTTGTGGTTGTATTGGTTTTCCTCTACTGTCACTACTTTCATCAGAATTTGTGGAGCAAATATTAACTTTTCCTGCTATGGATTGTCTTTAATGAAGACAAAGCCCTAAGGACCAATAAGCAAAGAGATGCTTTAGTGTTTCTGAATCCCTAGTATTCAAACACTTGAAAGCAACTTTCCTCACAACAGGCATACAGGAAAAGAGAACTGGATAATCAATTATCCATTTCTAACTCAGTTCCTAATCCAGATGATTCCTATATTAAAAATATACATAAGGTATCCTTATTCCTAGGATTACTTTGGAATCCATGCCAGTAACTATTGTCACCTTGGCCTTATATTTTGAGTGAGACATGAAATGGGAGATTTTGTACAAAAGACTTGGTTTTGTATGGTTCTTCTTTGATCTGCTCTTTCACATGCTGAATAAGGTTTATGTTTCAACATTACCCAATGAAAATTAGACGCAAGATGTACCAGAAGGTAGAAGCTGAAAACACTTCATTTATTCCTGAAAATCTTACAGTATGATGGAAAGTTCTTATCCAGTGCTTTTGAAACATACAAATAGACATGAGATAAGAAGGTTGAAATTGTCATTCAGTGCTTAATTCTTCCTGACATACATCTTTAATTTGGGTTGCCATTTTCAAAATGGTACACTGCAACTGTAGTTTCCTAAGTATACTTCCAATGCGGTTGCAATAAAAGGTTAAAAGAAAATGTACAAAGCAGAGCAGCCCAGGCAGAGGAAAGAGAGCTGTGCCTGTACCTATAACTCATTCACCACGTGGTTGGTCAAAACCACAGCTTTGAGGGAAGAGGCAAAAAGGAGGAGTGCTCTAATTTTATCGGCGCTAACATGAAAGCGTCTCCTTCTGAGAAAAGGAGAGAGAAAAAGGAAGGAAGGAAAAGGGAAAGGGTAGCATTATTTTACTTGCTAATTTGTAAGTGTGATTAAGGCTAAGGTCATTCTTCCCTTCACATGAAAACATGACCCAAAGCAGCATGAGCAAAAAGCTTTGTTTATAAAGAACTTTTTCAAGATACTGTTTTTCTCCTGGAAAATGTGGTTTATCTAATTGATGGCTGAGGAAAACCATCTTTTGAAACTTCCCACTCAGTGAGTCACCCTGGGGTGTGTCTCCTTGTAGCATCCTGTGAGATCCAGTAATCTGAAGTGGCAAGACCAGCACAGCCCCAATCTCCTACGTCAAGCAGAGCTATGGGCACCAGGAAACCAGAGAGAGCCTGGTCTTCTAAACAGAGCGGTTAACAAAATTGCATGTTATGAAATGGGGTTGTGTCCTTTAAAAGATCATTGCCTATTTTTTTTTAAAAACCTGTCCAATTTATCCTATCAACATGCATATGTGTACAGTTGCTAAAGGCCAGGTGATTACGCCAAAAGAAGGGCAAATCATGTATCCTTCAGAATTCTTCCTATTTGCCTTGAAGATCACTTTTATGCCATCATGTTTCAGTAAATGGAAGTTAAATGGACAATTTCAACTTCCCACCTACATCTTGAGATGCTGACAAAGTATCAGAAATACAGAGCCAGACAACCAAGGGGACAACAACCCTGGGGAGAGAAATGCAAGTGTGAAAGTCTTAGTGTCGTTGCAGATTCTTGTCCTGCACAACAGGTCCATTCTGACAGCTAAGGATTTGGAGGCACCAGAACTGTAGAGGTGAAGTGTGATGGACTTTAGAAAACAAGAAAATGAGGGCATTATTTCCAAAAGAAGAGGGGGGTGTGTGAATAAGTGTTTTAGAAGTGTTTTGAAGGACATAGGCCATGAAAGTTTGGAAATAATGGTGCACTATCTTTACTAAAAAGTACTTTACATTCTTTGTTTCAGGAAGGGCCAGAATAGACATTTGTCTAAATAGTACATAAAAGTGTGGCAGGATAATATTTAGGGTTAACTGACATTTATCTTATCAAACTTCCCAAGTTAATCCTTTGAAATAAGATGTAGAGGCTGCAAAAAAGGGTCAGCAAGATACAGGTGTCTGGAAAACTTTCACTCAAGTCCTCAGGGATTATTGGGTGATATAAATCAGGGTCTTGAGGAGGCAAATAGCACATTGGATAGGCTACTTGGTATATAACAGCAGGTATATTAAATGTAAATGGAACCTCCTAGGTCAATATGGGAATTTTATTTGGGGGAAATAGCAAGGTATGGAGACCTACTTTATCTTTTCCTTTCTTAACATGAATATGTTCACCTGCAATCCCAGCACTCTGGAGGCTAAGGGAGGAAGATTGCAAGATCAAGTCCTACATGGGTAACTTAGCAAGACCTCTCAAAGTAAAAAATAAAGGCGAAGGATTATTTCAATGTGAAGGCCCTGGGTTCAATCCCCAGTACTATAAAACAAGAATACCTTAATAATAAGATAAAAATGTAGCAGGCTTTGAGTTACATAAAGTCAAAGAAATATAGCTATTAAATTTCAGATAAAAACAATATCACAGGATGACAGCTCAATCTTTAAATGAATTAAATAAGATCATTGCAACTTGAATTCTGTAGAAAGCTTATTAAATTTTGTACACTATGTGTCTCTGACCACAAGAGGCAGAGTTTTTTAGCATGTTAGAGCATTTATAGTGATTACCACATTATAGACTCAGAAGGATTCTCTAGGGGTTTAGGCCTGAGAAAACATATGTTTCTTGGTTTTTTGTGTTTTCCTGACTTCTCATTAGCAACAGTGTAATTTTCACTGTTCTTCAATCCAAGAAACATCACAATTATATTACCAGATCTCTATGGCCAGCTCTGTAACAGATGTGGAAATTCACAGTCACCCATGAGACACTGGGAAATCTCCCTTCACCCATAGTTGGCTTCTGGAAGTGAAGGCAAACAATGAGCTGATCACTCAAATATGGGCACTGATGCAATTCCTTCAGAAACGGCCTCATTAAGGAATCCTTTACACTAGACCTATCTATTAATATTTCCAAAAACATTCTCACTTTAGATTCTATGTTTTTTCTGAAATTATGTCATGCATACCACATTAGCAGACAAGATAATTCCAGAGTATTAAAAGGAAATGGTTACAATAATAAGAGGTTCAGACAGAGAACTTATACATAAGGAAGTAATGGATAAGTAATAATAACAATGATGCATAGTTATAATAAAAATCACAATTATTATATGAGTGGTTGAAATCTGTCCTGAGTTATCCTTTCTATTAGGTGTATCTCACAAAAAACAACTGTTAGAATCAAAATAATTAATTCCAAAGACACTGGTAGGATAAACAAAATTGGATTTAATTTAATCACACATGCCTGCCCTCCAAATGAAGAGAGAATTATTTTTTATGGAGAACAAAAATTCTTACTAATTAATCTACTCTTTAATTGTTAGTAGAAAGGAAGATTAGGTTAGTAGAAGCCTCTCTCTCTCTCTCTCTCTCTCTCTCTCTCTGTCTCTTTTTCTGTCTCTGTCTGTCTGTCTCTTTCACTCTTTCTCTCTCATTACTGCGAATTGAAACCAGAGTCTTTGCACTGGCCTATTTATCTACCTTTTTAGTTTTTAAATTTGAGACAAGGTTTCACTAAGTTGCTAGGTTACCCAGGCTGGCTTTGAACTTGTGATCCTCCTGCCTTGGCTTCCCAGAGTGCTGTGATTATGGGTATGTGCCACTATGACTGACAAGTGTTTACTTTTATCCATTGAGCTGCACCATTTTCAGAAGTCAGTGATGGTAGATTTTCTTCAGTTCCAAGTTGCATGCTATTATCCTGTGCCTTTACTATGTACTTTAGTTAAAGATATTTTGTGCTAGCGGAACTATGGTCTGTGTGTCTCCTAGGTCACTGTCAAAACCCTCTGAATATGACCACGTGCGTATTAATGGAAGTATATGGACACAAAATTTAAGTCATTTCCCAAACATGAGGAATGTAATCAGTTTTAAGCTTGATGGAGTGAGCTTGATTTGGGAGAGGAGAAAATGGTGGAATATTTTATTCTTCCTATATATGCCATGGGAGAAAAGAAAGATGATTTCCAGCAAATAGCTAAATGGCTATCAAGTTGCCCACTGCCTAAAATTCATGCCTTTCCTATCTCACCAGAACTGCTCATGTTCTCTCTCATCTGGGTCCAGTTGGATTTAGCTAGTGTATATCTCCTAGAAAGCATCAGCATCTTGCCTGACAGTGGGTGGCTGGTGTCAATAAGTGGGCCTGAGACAGTTCCTCCAAGTCTCTGTTAAATGTGGTCAAGATAAGAAGTTGAAGCATAAGTAGTTGAAGCATTAAATAATAGATTACAGTTTTCCTTGTCTTGGACATCACAGCTGATAAACCATAATCCGAGGCAGTTATTATGATGTTTTGAGGATGACAGAGTAAATTATTGTTGTTAATGAGAAATCAGGAAAAAACACTGAAGAACCAAAGAACATGAATTTTCTCAGGTTTGAACCTTGGGAGAGTCCTCCAGGGTCTATAGTGTGGTGATCATTCTAAGCAAACGGAAAGATAGAGTAACAACAACAGTGAGCCCCACAGAAAGCATCAGAGGAAGGAAGTGGAAATAGGAAAACATATGAACTCTTAGAAGTGTCTGAAAGAGTGCCAAAGAGTAGGGATTGGGCTAGAGATTTTGAAAACATTTGATGCCCAGTTGTTGACATAAAAAGGAGATTCAAGCTGACTTCCAGTTTCAACTCTTGACACATAAAGGGTTTGGAAGTCACTCCTTTCATTCTCAAAAAGCAAAAAGCAAAAGCAAAACAAAACAAAAAAAGAATCTAGCCAGGTGTGGTGATGCACTCCTTTAATCGCAGCACTGGGAGGCTGAGACAGGTGGATTGTTGTGAGTTCGAGACCTTCCTGGGCCACAAAATAAGTTCAAGGCCAGTCTGAAATGCATAGTGAGAACCTGTCTCAAAAAATAGGGCCGGGGATTTAGCTCAGTGGTGTAAACATCTGCTTTGCAGGCACGAGGTTCAGTTGGATCCCTAATACAAAAAAAAAAAAAAAAAAAATCTGAGCAAACTAAAAGAAATCAGTAACTTTTATTAGACTCATCAGATAACTGAAGTCACAGAACAGACTCTACCCCTGAAATCTGGAAAGATGAATAAACACAAAGAATGACAGCTGAGATTCCCCCACAAGGAACACAAGTCACTACTATACTGATGGGAACATGGAAACAGTAATTTTAATGAATTTTTGGAGGCTGAATGTGGATTAGCTTGAGAGTTAAAAATCCTAGGAGTCCAGTCTTAGTGGTTATTTTCGTACTTTCAGAAGTATTCACTTTAGAATCACCAATAGTTTCTCATGAAAAAGACTAGAAAAGAACAAAAGAATATGAAACTAAAATTTCTGACAAAAATACAATAAATAGGCTGGGCATGGTGGCGCACGCCTGTAATCCCAGCACTCAGGAGGCTGAGGTAGGTGGAGCGTTGTGAGTTCGAGGCCGGCTTGGGCTACAACGCGAGCACAAGGCTGGCCTGAGCTACATAGTGCGACCCTGCCTCGAAAACACTAGGGCTGGGAGTTTGGCTCAGTGCCTTAAGTGCCTGCCCTGGCAGGCGCGAGGTTGTGCGTTCAATCCCCGGTGCCGCAAAAAAACAAAAAACAAAAAAAAAAATAAAGTAAATATTCATAATTAATATTTTTTAAAAAGTTCTCAGCAAGATAGGAATAGAAGGGAATGTTCTTACCTTGGTAAAGATATCCACAATGAACCTATAGCTAAGATCATACATAACGGTGAGGAAATACATGCTTTCTTTTGATTGGGAATAAGGCAGAGGTGTTCTCTCTCATTACTTCAATCTAATATTGTACTGAAATACCAACAGGTAGTGTAATAAAATTTTAAAAGGGAAACAAAGGTATACATCTTGAGAAAGAAGAAAAAAGCTATCTTTTTCCACATATGACATCATTGTCTGAGTAGAAAAATTTTAAAAGAGGAAGTCCTAAAATTAATACTTGATTATATACAGGTTACAGGACTCAAGTTCATGTAAAAAAGTCAGTTGTTTTCCTATATGTCAGTGGTGAGAAAGTAGAATCTGAAATTTTAAAAATTACAAATTGCCATTTATCGTATCACAAGCAATGGACATGTATCTAAGAAAATATGTACAGAATTTCTATGTAGAAAAATATAAAAGTCTAGTGAAAGAAACAAAAAAAGATCTAGATAAGTGAAAATATATTCCATGTCCTAGATTGGAAGATTCGTTATTTTTTAAAAAGGCCATTCTTCCAGTTTAGTCTATCCATATATTTAATATAATCATAAGCAGCATTATAACAATAAGCTATTTTGTGAATACTGAAAATTGATTCTAAATTTTTTATTAAAAGATAAAATGTTTCAAATGACCAACACAATGCTAAGAGAAGAAACAGAGCAGAAGACTGATGCTATTCATTTTTTAAAATGTCACAGCAATGACAACGAAAAAGCATTATAATGATTGGAAATAGATTTCTAGATCACTGATACAGTATAAAAAGTCTGGGATTTGACTCACATAGATAGATCTGTTTAATCATCAAGAAAAAAGGAAAAGTTTTTCAAGAAAATGTGTTGAAATGATTCATATATGTAAAAATAAATAAATCTAGACATAACTTACACCATTCATGAAAATGAACTAAAATGATTCAAAGATCTAAATGCAGAACATAAAACTATGTAGAAAAAAAAAATCTAATATACTCTCGGTTTGGTGAAGAGTTTGTAGATACAACACAAAACCATAAACCATGAAAGAAAAAATTGTCTTTATTAAATTTTAAACTTCTGTTCACTTAAAAACACTGTTGAAAGAATCAAAAGCCACAGACTGAGAATATCTCTTTTTTCGAAGAATCCCCATACTGATTTCCATAGTGATTGTACCGCTTTACATTACCAACAGTGTGGAAGGGCTCCTTTCTCTTCACATCCTCACCTGCATTCATCATTAATATACTTTGGGAGCAGTTTGGGAGACCCTCTCAATGCGATGTGTAGTCTTACAATCCAGGCCCATAATCATGCTCCTAGGTAATTACCCAATGGAGTTGACAACTTATATCCACTCAAAATCTGTTTTTCAGTGGGTGAATGGATAACAATTATGGTACACCCATACAATTGAATACTATTCAGCACTAAAACGTTAATTACATGGCATAAAAACACATGAAGAAACCTAAATGCATCTCGCTAACTCAAGTCAGACTGAAAAGGCTGCTCGCTACAGGATCCAGTTATGTGACATTCTGGAAGAGGCAAAATTATACAGCCTGTATAATGATCAGCAGTGGCTAGGGATTCTAGGGTTGAGTGAAACACAGGTCATATTTAAGGCAGGAAAACCATTTCATATGGTACTATAATGGTAGATATGGAACTTTATGCATTTCTCAAAAGCCACAGAACTAAACACCATGAGTGAACACTGATATGTCTAATATTTGTTTTTCTTTAAATTGGAAGGAGCTGGATGTGGTGGTATACACCTGTAAACCCATCACTCTGGGAGGCTGAAACAAGAGGAGAGCAAACTTGAGCCCAGCCTAGTAGACTTAGCAACTTATCAAGACCCTATATCAAAAAATAAAATAAAATAAAATAAAATAAAATAAAATAAAATAAAATAAAATAAAACATTGAGAATGTAGCTCAGTGTAAAAGCCCTGGGTTCAATTCTCAGAGTGGTACAGCAGGAGAAGGAATTCAGCCTTTAACAAAAGAAGGATAAACCAGAAGGAGGTGAAGAAAAATTAGCAATGGAAACAAAAAAGGGAAGTAGAAGAAGAGGAGAGACAAATTTAAGGAAAAGGCAGAAAGAATGCAATGAGGAAAAAAATGTTGCACATATACATCCACATGTATACATAAATTGTATGTACTAATTGGGGTCTCTGTTATATATTCTTCTATATTTATACACAGAGAGCTGGAAGATAAAGCTGAGGAATTATAATTATCACAGGTTGTACAACAGAGACAAAGTTAAGGAAAATAGAAGACAATTGAGATTACAAGAGCCATGCATAAAGTCCAACATCTGAATAACATGTTTCAAAACTTAAAATGTGCAAAGAAAACAGGCAAATGAAATTATCAAAGTTATATGCTTTCCCATAATCATATGAGTTTCCAGAAAGCAAAGGCTCACTAAATACCTGTGATAAATGAAAAATGACTCACGACCAGTAATGGAATAAGTAGATCCTTAAATCTTCTAGTAAGATAAGAGTCTCAGGCAAAAGATACAGACTTTGAACTTCTCAGTAGCAACTGTGGGAATAAGGAGACAGAGAAGAATGTTTGCCAAATTGTCCACAAATAATTTTAACCTCGAATTCTGTACGCAGCCACATGATCAATCAAGGGTGAGTACAGATTAAAAAATGATATTTTTAAACATAAACATTTTTGAAGCATCTATATTCTTTACATTTCGCATTAGAAAGTGACCAGGCAATGAACTCCACCACGACAAGGTGATGACCTAAGACAGAGGAAGATAACAGTCTATGACACCGAGTATTCATCACAGGAAAAAGACCAAAGGAATTTCCAGGAAATGAAAGAGGCAGAGCCCTAAGAGATTACTGTCTTCCTGAGTTTTGGTTCAATTCTCAATAATCTTTTAAAATAGTCTCTATCCTGCAGAAACATTTTAGATGTACAAAAAAATTGACAGGAGAGTACAGAGAGTTTCACATATCCTCCTCATTTCCCCTATTAACACCTTGCATTATTAATACGTACATTAGTCATAATTAATGAGCCTCTGTTCTCGCATAAGTAAGTAGTATCCATAGATTACTCACATGTCATTTATACTTAATGCTTCTTTCCTAGGACTCTATGTGGAATAGCATACTATTCCTTCCTCCCTTTATTTATCACAATCCCCCACCCCTCTTGCATCTTTAATATTTGTTCTTTTCTCTTCCAACTGTTTCTACCTATCTTCCCCTATTATTCTACCTCACTTGACTTCCCTCCTCTTTTGCAGGTTCCCCTTTTCTTCTCTCCTCTGTTTCTCCACATCTGCCTGACTCTCCTTTATCTTCTCTCCCTCCTCTTCCTCTCCCCACTCCCTTCTCTGTCTCTGTTGTCATCCTATTCTAACACCCACTCACAATTCCTATCTTGTTGTATTTCTGCCCTATCTATCTATCTATCTATCTATCTATCTATCTATCTATCTATCATCTATCATGTTACCTTGGTTCACGAACTCAGTTCTCTCCACAGTTCTGGTCACAAACCAAAGTGGATGAGAACTGAATCCAATTTAGCTAACTACTGAATTTGATTTGGTTCTCATCCAACTTGGTTTGCCACCAGAATCATGGAAAGAATCAAGTTTGTGAACTAAGGTACCACTCTGGGGATTAAACCTAGGGCCTTCTCACTGACATACTTCCCCAGCCCCCTTTATAAAATTTTCAGACAAGACCTCACTGTCTCAAGTTGTCCTGGCTGGACAACCGAACTTAAGAGCCTCTTGCCTCAGCCTCCCAGAGTATAGGGATTACAGGGGTGCACCACCAAGCCTGGATATGTTTGTAGTATGCTGTTGTTTCTCAGAAGTCTTTCCCATCTTCTGTTTATCCTTCCCCTAAAACATACATAGTGCCTGTATTTTGTCTCACGAGTGCAGTGTATTCTTATCATTAAAGGTATTATTTGAAATTGTTTTTTTCTTCAAGGGCACTGCTTTTTTCTATGTTCTCAATACTCTGGTTTCTTTCTTGGTTTTCAGCTCTGTTTTTCGCATTAGCTATTTTCTAGTCCTACTTGCTAGTACGTTCCTGGGCAGTTTTACTTAAGATTTTTGGCTAAAAAGTTGTTGAAAGCCATCTGTGCAAGTTGCTAGCTAGTAAATATCACTGCAGGATAACTAAGTAGCATCTGACTAGTGTTTATACATCTATAAAGCAATATCTTTAGGCCATTTTTGTTAGCTAGTAAGAAAGGAAACCTCTGTAGGAAATAAATTCTTCAGTCATCTATATACAGTTTATGAGCCTAGATAATAGATTCGGGCATTACTCACAGAGAGGACCTGAAAGTTTCACCATTTACCATACTGACTTTAAAACAAAGCTCTTATTTTCTATGTGGAAATTCATTTTTCTTTCCTCTGTGAATGAAGCCTGGAAGTCTAAAACCTATCTTGTCCATTCATCCCACTGAACAATATCCAGTTTTCTGCTAGGTTGAAAGATTTGGCATTAGCCTGGAATTTACAGAAGAAGCTTGATGCTGCCATGTAAATACAAGGTTTGTAGAGAAAAGTGTGTTAGGTGAACCAGGCAGAAAAGATAAGACAACAAGAGGCAAGGATTAAAATGTAAATTAGGCAATTAATATATGCCAGTGCATCCACAGTTCACAAATATGAGACACTGTAAGGAGTTCTTTAATGTTAGCGTAATAATTTCAATGTTAAAATGGAAAAATATAACAAATGTGAAAGTTTTCTGTGTCATGAAATTAATACATATGACAGACAAGAGACTAGATTCTAAAATAATAAAATAACGATCATATGAAGATTTATAGCAGTAATGCAAGGACAGTGTAAGATTAGGAAATTAGCAAGATGTTTCACTTAATCAAGATCTGAGAATGGCATTTAAGGAAACTTTCGTGCCTTTTGAAAATTTCATAAATTGGGAATAAAGAGTCTTCTGCTTAACATTCTTAAGTCAATATTTGATATTATTCTTCTTACCGGTAAAATATTGAAGGCATACTCTTTAAAGTTGGGAACAAGATATGAATGCAGGCCATGGCCATAACTTAATTTTGATCTGAAAATTCAGAAGAGGTAAAATTACTTATCTCTGTGCAGGTGAAATTATATGGTAAGCACCTTCAAGTACCAGCTTCTGATCTTGGAATACTCACTATTTTTATTACAAGCAAATGCTATGACCTTTCCTAGACTTTCTAAACATGCAAGGGCAAGTGGTAAGGTAGCTCTTGGGCCTCTCAGGAATTCAGTGAAGTGCTGTTTACCTAGTAGACTGGGAGACCTGAATGTGTGGAGATCTGAGAATGTAGCTGCAGTAGTCCAGAATGATTGTTGGGTTCGCATGCACATTCCAGACACTCCTTAAGCCATATTGGGAGCATAGTTAGATTTCCTCAGTTAATAAGAAAGCATTCTCTGGAATTGTGACATTATGGATAATTTCAAGGGAGTTTAAAGACAGTGTTAGGATAATTTTTTAGGGTAATACAGAGAAATCCCAATACTTCTTTAGTAGATTCAAATAGAAAATGTCAGCCAAGTGGAGAGAGGACATGAGAACCACTATCAGTGTTGGACAGATCATGACATCATTGAGTTAGGGTTCAAGATTATCCATTATTGTAAGCTTGCTCTGTCAAGGGAGTAAGGCCAAAGGGACCCACGGCCGCAGAGGCAGTTCAGGTGACCGGAGAGCCATGAGTTCCACCCCTGCCTGGAATGGATCACAGAGACACGGACTTATATGAAAACTACAAGTCCCCATTTGATTTCGATACAGGAGTGAACAAAAACTATCTCTACCTGTCCCCTAGTGGGAATTCGTCTCCACCCAGATCACCTACTCAGAAATTTGGTTTGCTGAGGACAGACGCAGTACCTGAGGAAGGAGAAGATTGTTGCAGTCATGCTCAGCACCACTGAGACACTCTCAGAAGAGGAGTAGGATGAGCTGAGAAGAGAGCTGGCAAAGGTGGAAGAAGATGTCAGACTCTGTCTCAGGTGTTAGCAGTGAAAGAGAAGCATCTAGTAGAGATCAAGCGGAAACTTGGAATTGACTCTCTACAGGAGCTAAAGCAGAACATTGCCAAAGAGTGGCAGCATGTGACAGCCATGTCTGCATACAGGATGACTTCTGAAACCTTATCTCAGGCTGGACAAAAGGCTTCAGCAGTCTTTTCATCTGTTGGCTCTGTCATCACCAAAAAGCTGGAAGACGTAAAAAACTCTCCGACTTTCAAGTCATTTGAAGAAAAGGTTGAAAACTTCAAGTCTAAAGTAGGGGGAACCAAGCCCTGGTGATTTTGGAGAAGTCTTGAATTCAACTTCAAATGCCAGTGCCACCATCATGGAGACACCTCCACAACAGACACAGGAGACCCTTGAGATTGTTACCTTTGTACCACTACCCACTGCCAGATGCTGCACGCAAGATTCAAGGACATCCTGTCAACATTCATTGCCACAGATTTCTACCAGATGTGCTTTTATTTAGCTTTACATATTTCTTTGCCCAAATAGTTTGGGAGTTAAACAAAATGAAAATATCTTCAATTCTACTCCTGGGAAACATCCTGAATGTGTAATCAAGGCTCTTAGGGAAATACTATAATACAGACACAGGTAATATCTGGAGACACTTGCTAGAATCATCTGACAAGATGCAGGTGATCATACTTGCTTTGCTACTTTACAAAATTGCTCTGCATCTGAGATGCTACTTGGATCTTTGTCTTCTAGATTTATTTTCCTTAACTCCTTTGGTATGACTCCTAATTCAAATTGTTCTTTTAAATTTTCTGAATCTTATTTATGAAAAGTTTCTGTGCCATTTTATTTACATTTAAGGGAAGAACTTACCAGCTACAAAAGTTGATTTTGAATAAATGGTTTTCATACAAGTTACATATCTTGGGTGTGTGAAGATACCAGAATGAAGTTAAGAACTTTAAATCCAATTTGTTATGGTTGTGTGACAGTATGTACAGTAATTCCAGCTACTGGGTGACTTGGGAGTGGGACCTCCCCATATCCTTAACTGCCATTTATGACTCTAACCATTTCAGCATATTTGTTATTATGTCACTTATATCAATTTTGACAATACTGAAATTTTAATTTTAGAGTAAATGGATAGTTGACTAAATAGTAAGTCAAGCATATCAGGCTGAAATGAGTGTGCTTATCAATGTTTAGTTCAAATACCTCAAGTGTTTTTGGTCTTGATGGCTGTAAACACGGAAGATCAATCACATTAGGCAAAGCATTGCTCTCTCCATTTAATCCATTTAGCACCTTTTAAAATAAGCACACACTTATACGACTGATATAACTTGAACAATTTTGTACTAAGGTGTTGGTGATAACTCCTGAGGGTGTGATTTATTAATAAAAAGCAATTCATCATTCTCTGCTTGTTTACAGTGTTACAAATGGTACTGTAGACACTGCTTCTATTTTAAAAACTGGGTATCCAGGCTAGTGAATCTGCACAGGGGCCAAGGTATTCTAATTACTACTACTGACTTACCACCACCACCATTTCCTCATGCTATACATGACCTATAATGCTATCTGTTATTTATCAAGTTGTGACTGTTTTATTGTTTATGCCAAATGTTAATTTCCAAGCTTGGAGTGACTTAAAGCAATTTTTAAAAGCAGGACTAGATTTACTTCAAGATAAATGTTTCTAAAACCCAAATTTAAAAAGCCACAATGTTGATTGGTATAACATGACATGCTACCATTCTTGACTGCTAGAGCTTTTGTTCACACTTTGGATGCAACTAAAACTATGCCCTATTACATGTGCAAAGTTTAATAAATTCTACATATCAGTAGAAAGAAAAAAAGATTATGCATTATTTGCTGTGTAAAGTTGGATGTGTCTTAGTTACTTTTCTTGTTGCTGAGATAAAATACCTGATACTCAAAGATAAAGAGGGAAAGGTTTATTTAGCTTACAGTTTATAAAAGTTTCTGGCCATAGTTGGTTGGCTACAAGGCAGAATGTCATGGCAGAAGGTCATCACAGAGGAAAAACAGTTCAGGCAGGCAGAAGACTGCAAGAGCAACCAAGCAAAGTAGCAAATCAGCAAGGCAACAGGAACAGTTTCTTTCACCCCCTTTTATATTCTAACTAGGCTACCGGGGTGGGCGGCAAACCAATCAATGGACTAACTTACTCACCGCATACTCTTATTCCCAGCATCACAAGTTCTAAATTCAGCTACCTCTGAAAAAGTCCCATCTATGACTGCATGAGGCTTTGGGGAAACAGCTAGACACAAGCCCTAACAATAAATTAATTAGCCCCTTTCTCAGATAAATTATCAGGCAGGCTAATATCTGCCTTACAGAATCCCCAAGATCACCAGGAAAGAAAAACCTCCTTGAACTGAGATATCATATTACTATATTTCTGAAAAGCCAAAAGATTTCCATTTTTAGTGTCTTATCATTTGTCACTACAAATGGTGAGGATTTAAGCATTTGGGGGCCAAGACACAGATGAGACCTAAAGGCTGTTATAGTTTATTGTGAAAGCCACCTGGAAGTATGATTTAAAATTATGGACAAGAATCGTTGTGTTTACCTGTAAATCAAACAGCATTACGCCAATGGACTTTTGCATGCAGGAAGCCAATGCCAACACAACCCACAAAATTGGGTTTATGCCACTCTATTTTTTCTATAGGATCCAACCATTTTTATAACAACAATGATAAAAATAATTACCACCATTTATTGGTGTGTTATATGAAAACTTTCACCTTCAACCTTGAATTTCCTGCTCTGAGTCCCTGATCATGTCACACCACCCACTGAAATGGAAGAACTGTGTAGAAGCAAGGTGTAAGTTATTGGGCTGTGGCACTAATAGATAACTCCTCAGGGAAAACCAAAAGAAGCAATAAGTTTAAAAATAGGATTAGTTAAGTACTCCAAAAGGTTGCGCTTTGAAGGATTCTGTTTTTATACATCCACATGTTAATTTTTATTTTACTGTGTTATAGACTCCTTGTGCCCTAAATGTTTTCTATACCAGAATTTATAGCAGACAACTCATTCAATATCAGCAACAAAATGTTGCATACCCTCCTAGTAAAACAAAACAAAACAAAACCAGCAACCTTATATACCTTAGTATATAAGGTCGTTAGATGTTTTACACTAAACATTGATTTTAATTTGGTTAATCTCTGTATTATTCAACTTTCCCTAACTGACCCCTGCAAATTACAGGGACAAAATAACTGATCCCTGCAACTTGAAGGAGGAGAGGTTTATTTGACTTATGGTTTCAGAAGTTTTAGTCCATGGTTGACCGGCTCCAAGGTAAAAACATCCTCGTGGAAGGCTGAGGCAGAAGACAATGGAGTAACTTACAGTTGTCAGAAACAAGGGGAGATGTGGAAGAGATAAAGTAGGAGATACATAGTCCAAAGGTACACCACCAGTGACCCATCTCCTAACAGCACATTCAGCTATGAACACAATGGGTTAATCCACTGATGTGTAAATCACTCCTATGACCTAATCACCTTTGAACACCTGAGACTTTGAGGGAATATTTTAAGTCTAAGCCATGACAGTATTGCTTGTTATATATATATATGTATATATATACTGAATATATGCATATACTGAATATATCTATATCTATATCTATATCTATATCTATATCTATATCTATATCTACTGGTGGATTATGACCACTAAATTCTCTTTCACAAGAATGAACACCAAATATGGCTTAAATTACCAAATGCAAAGCATGCTTTTGTTTTGTTTTTTCATGGGACCTGAATATTACTACCTTGTTAAATATAAACTGCTGACACTCAATATTCTTCACCTTCCCCTTTTCAGTTTTCTTTTTATATTACTGATGCTATAATCCTGGGAACTACACTTTATAAACTCCCTTGCAATAGATAAGTTTATTAGGGATTTCACCCATGAAGTGCACTCTCACAAGATTTGTAAGCAAAATAAAAGGAGAAGTCGTCTCCTTGATAATGAACAGAAGTGGGAATTTCCCAAGCATGTGTGTTTGGGTAGCAGTTTTTGCGTGACACTACTATCCTTCTTTCTGAATGCCATGATGGAGCTGTGAAATCTGAATCAGATTTCTGTGGGTGACTGACAAGGGTGGCAGCACCCCTATTTCTCTATAGTGCTAATTCTAAAATGAGTGACTTTTGCCTCATTTGGAATTTCAGTGAGCTTGACAACACATAATTCCAAACTAGAGTGCTTTATTTTGTTTTGTTTTATTACTTATTCAGCCTCGACCACAATGACTTTGGAAAATTACAAATACTGAGTAAAATGCAGGGTCAGAGAAATAAGCTACCTAGAAAGGAACATTGATTTAAACTAGACAGAAGCCAGCAGCAAGGGAGAGTTTATGATTTAAAATGGCTACAGGGAATTTAGAATGATGAGCAAGATCAGTGAATTCAGATCAGGCAGAACTGGTGAGTTCTGTACCCATTTGTACCGCATGTAGCATATGAGTGGCTCACATCTACAGAAATTAAAGGCCAACAAGTAAACCTCACTACTTTAAACTCTCAGCAGATTTACACTTGTGAGACCCCTGATATTCCCTCATCCATCTGGTAACATTTGCCAGCCCTTGAGTGAGTCACTTAACCTGAAAATAATTCCACCATCCAATCAGGAAATTGTGGTTAAGTGATTTCTGGTGTATGAAAGCACCCAGCAGACAACACATACAAAACAAGACTAAGCTGCCCAGGAAAGCTGTGAGTTACCCTGAATAATGAATTTTGGCATTTATTGGGAATTTGGCTGCCATATGAAACTAGGGAAATGAGATCTGATTCTTGTCACCGCTTGCCATACAGAAAACCAGGCAGTGGAATGTTTTTTAGCTCTTAAAACTAATATATCATTTTTTGTTACTTGCAACTAAATCTGACACTGCAGGTTATTCCCTTCATTTTTTTTTTTACTCTGTATAATATTAGTTATTTTAAGGATGTAGAGATAAGATAGAACAAGTAATCATAGTTCCCAATATGCCCATAAAATCTGTGCACAATGCCTGGAACAACAGCATAAAGATTCTCATAGTAAATAATAGCTGGAAAATTAGATAATAAAACTAGAATTTAAAGTACTACCCAGTCTGTAAGTAGTTTAGCACTTTTTGTTGTTTTTCTCTGGTATCCTTCAGCCTGGGGTCTGAATGAGAGTTAGTAACTGACAAGAAAGTCAGAGCTATAGAAGTGTAGTTTGAGTTTAAACATAAGAAGATCTTAAAGTACTCAGAAAGAGTAAGCTCATGGTTTTCTTTTTCTTTTCCTTTTTACTTTTTCAGTGCACTTTCATTCAACTGCATAAGAGTAACAGTAGAGACAGAAGCAATAAGTGAGGGAAGAGATGCCTTCTCTCTGTTCAGAGTACTTATCCCAAGAAAGCAGGCTGCATTTCCATTGCTTTTTCTTCTCTCTGTCCTGCTTCTTAGCTCATATATGAATGTAGTTGTGACAAGTGTGCAGAGGTGCAGGGCAAATAGAGCCTTGGTTTTGTGGCCAGAAGACATAATAGAGTCATGGGAAAACAGAAAGTAAAAACTAGATTGTGGAGCCCTGCAAATATGTTTATGAATTCCTGGGTTCACTCCTGGGGTGTACATGCACAACTGTAGTCCCGAGGAATTCACCAACAACTTTTAAGAACTGAACTAAGGAACAGAGCACTGCCCAGGTCACATACTGGTCTCTGGGTGGTACAGAGTTAAAGCAGATCCAAAGAGCACTGCAGAGGCATCAAAATGGAGCTGACGTTGAAACCTTCAACCACAGACGGGTAGTTGAACTTTGAAACACGAGTCCAGCCACATTGATTGCCTAATAAAAGAAGGTAGCAACTGTCTCCATAAAATTTAAACAAGGGTCAGAGTTTTATAATTTTTAAAATATTCAGGATAGAATACAGAATTACTCAGCATGAGAAGAAAAAGGAAAATCTCAACTCATGAAGAAAAATACAATTAACAGATGCCAGTGGTAAAAAGGCACAGATGTTAGACTTTTCTGACAAACACTTTAATGCCACTATTATAAAAATGCCACAGAAAGTAAGGTCAAATGCTCCTGGAATGAAAAGAAAGATAGTCTCAGCAAATAAATAGAAAATTTAAAGACAAATCAAATGGAAATTTTAGAACTAAAAATGTCATAGCTAAAATAAAGGAATTTACTGGAAAAACTCAGTAGTAAAATAGATGATAGAAGAAAGAGTTAGGGAACTTTTTGTTAATTCAATGGAATTATCTACATTGACCTATGAAAAGAAAAAATACTGAAAGGAAAAGGTTGGAAGAGACTCAGAGATCTAAATGACAATACCAAAATGTCTAGCATTCATGTTACTGCAGAACCAGAAAGACAAGAGAACTATATAATACAGAAAAACTATGAGAAGAAAATACACTTGAAGAAAAATTGCCATATTTGGTGAAAGACACAAATCTATGCAAGAAGCTAAACAACGACATAGACATAAAATTCTACACCCAAGCACAGCACTCTGACCTAGTATTATTAAACTTCTGTGAATGAAACATAAAAAAAATATATTGGAAATAACCACATGGAAACAATGCATCACATCTAGAGAAACAAAAATTTGAACATTTGGATTTTTCATAAAAAATTATGGAACAGCTGCCAAAGAAAGTAACAGAAGTATTTTCAAGTACTGAAAAAAATTATCAATCATAATTCTATTTGCAACAAAAATATCTTTCAGACAAGAAGATTAAGTAAAGACAGTCACTGCTGAAAGAATATTAATAGTTTCTTGCCAGCACACCTGAACTAAAAGAATTGTCAAAGAATAGATAGAAGAGAACAGAAAGACAGAAGGGAAATGACAATGAAAGAAAACTTGACACTCTAAGAATGAAAAACATCAACAGAAACAGTGAATATATAGTTAACTATAATTGACTATTCATCTTCTCTCTCTCTCTCTCTTTTTTTTTTTTTTTTTTTTTTTTTTTTTTTGGCACAGGGGACGAATTCACAAACTTACGCCTGCCAGATACTTAAGCCACTGAGCCAAACTCTCGGCCCTAGTCTTTTGAGGCAGGGTCGCACTATGTAGCTCAGGCCGGCCTTGCTCACATTGTAGCACAAGCCGGCCTCGAACTCACAACACTCCTCCTACCTCAGCCTCCAGAGTGCTGGGATTAAATGTATGCGCCACCATGCCCAGCTTACTCATCTTCTCTTGAGCTTTTTAAAATTTGTTTGATGGTTGAAAGCAAAAATTATAATATTGTCTGATGCAGTTTTCAAGTATGTGGATGTAATACATTAGATGGCAGCATAAAGGAGGGAAGGTAAAAATCTAACTGCGCATATTACTTTTATATTTCACTTGAGGCAATAAAATACTAACCGTAAATAGAAAAGTTAAAGATATACATTTTGATCATTCAGTGGGTCAATCAGAAGTCTATACAGATAATAGAAATACAATGTATAAAACTGAATACCAAAAAAATTCCAAAAGTATCAAAAATAAGGCAGAAAAAGAAAAACAAGAAATACATAGAAGTACTAGCAGAAAATAGGGATAATAAAATAGAAGACCTAAATTTTAAGAAAATCAATATTGATTAAGTCTAAATGGTTGAAACGTAACAAATGAAATACAATACATTGTCACTGTGACAGTTATTCTTGATTGTTCACTTGGCTGAATTGAGTGATACCTAGGAAATTAGTCAAGTATTCATCTGGATGTATCTGTGAGGATATTTCTAGAAATTTTTGCCATGTAGGCCAGCTAACTAAGAGGGCAAGATACACCCTGATTCTGGGGAGCAATGTTGAATAGGCTTGCAGTCTGTATGGAAATAGGGGAAGAAGGAAGAAGTCAGTTACCACTTGCAAGGTTGAGTCCAGTTGAGCAGATGTGTCTTTTGCTGCTGCCATCATCCACGGACATCAGACATCAGCTTCTTCAGCCTTTCATATCAGCTACTCTCTAGGGAGCTTTCAGGCCTTCATTGCTCTTCTCTGTATGCCAGACCTTAGAATGGGTACCATAGCCAATTGGGTATAATTGAATGCTAGAGTAGCAGAGCTCAAATGACAGCCCTCAACCACCAAAAGCAAGGTGACAACACCTACTATAATGGGCAGCAGAGGCAAGGAAATAAATGAAATGATATGACTTATATAAATCTGTAGCATAGGTAATTAGTCATGGTGTTCCCAGAAGTGAAATAGATAGTAAATCTGCTAAAGTTTCACTGGATCTATGAAAGAAAAATGTCAAGGCAACAGAATGAAAGTCTATCTCACATCATACCAACAAAGAACAGAGAATTACCAACCCTCAGAAAGTTTCCAGATTTGAACTAGTTTATAGACTTACAACCTATTGAATGAAATAAGGACCAGGTACACTTGTGGAAGGACCCTAATACATCACCAAAAATTTATTTTGTTAGTATTTCTCCCATCCTTCTCCAAAGGGAATTATGACCTTTCATTTGGTATCTGTATATTGGGAAAAAGGAAATAATCAAGCCTCTCTGGGACCACTGTGCCCTGGTTCTGAACTGATGTTGATGCCAGGAGTTCCAAGACATCATTCTGCCTCTCAAATCAGAGTAGGGCAAGTGGAGGTCAGGTGATCATGGATTATTAGTCACACTCAACTCACAGTGTGATCCACGGGTCCCTGAATCTATCATGTGGTCATCTTCCCCCATTTCAGAATGCATAGTTGGGATATATACACTTAGCACTTGGCAGAATCCCTATCTTGATTCCCTAACCTATGCAATGAAGGCTATATTCATGGTCAGAAAGGTCAACTAGAAGCCAATAAGGTTGCCTTTACCTGGGAAAGCAGTAAATTGAAAACAATATGTTGTGCTTGGAGGGCTAGGAGAGACTAGTATCAACATCAAGGATTTAAAATATGCAAAAGTAGGCATTCCTACCACATCTCTACTTTTTTTTTTTTTTTAGACAGGGTCGCACCATGTAGTTCAGGTTGGCCTTGAACTCACTATACAGCCCAGGCTGGCCTTGAACTTGCAGTGACCCTCTTGTTTCACCCTCTTGAGTTGTGAGATCACATCCCCATTTAATTCTCCTATTTGGCTCAGAAGTGGGATGAATCTTGGAGATCACCATAGGTTACTATAAACTTAATTGTTTGCTTCAATTGAAGTTACTGTGCCTGATATTGTTTCTTTGCTTGAGGAAATTAATATATTTCCTGGGAGCTAATATGCAAATGCCTTTTTATACATACTTATTCATAAGGCCCACTAGAAGCAATTTGCTTTCAACCAGCAAAGCCAGCAATCCACCTTCACTATCCTACCTCAGAGATATATCAACTCTCCAGCCCTGTATCATAACTTAGTTCACAGAAATTTTGATTGCTTCTCTCTTCCACAGGGTATTATGCTGGTCCATTGCGTTGATGGCATTATGCTAATCAGACCAAGAAGTAGCAATAATTCTGGAGTTGTTGATAAAGCATTTATCTATCAGAGAATGCGAAATAAATCCAACTACAATTCAATAGCCTTCTACCTCAGTAAAATTTGTAAGAGTCCACTGCTGTGGAGAATGTCAAGATAACTCTTCTAGGATGAAAGTTTAATTGTTGCATCTGCCATTTTCTACAATCAAGAAAAAGGTATAATGCCTCATGGGCCTATTTAATTTGGAGGTAAAATATTTATAGTATTATTCTAGTCCATTTATTAAGTGACTGGAAAAACTGCTAATTTTGAGTGGAGCCCAGAACAAGAGAAGCTTTACAACAGGTCCAGGATGCTATGTAGTCTGCTCTGCTCTTTGTGCCATATGGTCCAACAGATCCAATGACACTTTAGGTATCAATGGCAGTAAGTTTGCCATTTGGAGCCTCTGGCAGACCCTTGTAGGTGAATCACAACTGAGGCCATTAGGACTCTCAGGTATCCATTTGCAGATGGCTACTCTTCCTTTGAGAAATAGTTATTCTGCTCTTGTGCCTTAGTGGAAACTGAACACTTCTTTGAAATGGAATACCAAGTCACCATGTGACCTGAACTGTTCATCGTGAACTGGATGTTAACCTACCTATTAAGCCATAATGTCAGAAGTGCACAACAATAACTGGTCATCAAATGGAAGTAGTAGATACAGGTTCTGAAGGCACAAGTGAGTTGCATGAAGTAGCCCAAGTGTCCAAATGTCCACGGTTCTTACTTACTATGCTGCCTTCTGTACCCCAGTGTACCCATGATCAGCTGACAGACAAAGAGAAGACTAAGTCCTGATTTTTTAGCGATATTCAGGTTCCACCCAAAAGTGGACAGAGAAGCATTACCATCTCTTTTGGGGACAATTCTGAAGGACAGTAGTGAAGAGAAATCTTTACAATGGGCCTAACTTCAGGCAGTGTACTTGGTCATACAATTTGTTTAGAAGAAAGAGTGGCCAGTTGTGAAACTATAGCCATTCTCAGGCTGCGGGCAGTGGTCTAGTTGATAGATCAGAGATTGGGAAGAAAAATGGTGAGAAAATTAGTGACAAAGATATTTTGGTTAGAAATATGTGGATAGAGCCCTCTAAATTGACAAATGATGTAAAAATATCTGTGCCCCATATAAATACTCACTAAAACGTAACCTCAGTCAAAGAGAACTTTAAGCTAGCAGATGGCTGGCTAGTTCTGTGGATAATAGCTAACACCTTTCTTCAGAATCTCCTCTTATTGCCCAGTGGATTCATAAACAATGTGACTATGTCTCTACTACTAGAGACAGAGATTAAGCATGGACTTAAGAACACAAACTTCCACTCACCAAAACCAACTTGGCTACAGCCTGTTCTGAGTGCCAGTCTTCCAATATCAGAGGCCAAAATAGAGTCCCCAGTATGGCTCATGTCCCTGGGATGATCAACCACAACATGGTGGGAGATCAATTATATTGGACTACTTTCATCATGGCAGGGGAACTACTTACTCTTATTGGAATAGACACTTATTTTTGGCATGGATATGCCTTCCCTGCATTTAATATTTCTAGCCAAACTACAGCCTATGAACTTACAGAATACTTTCTCTACTATTATGGTGTTCCATGCCACATTGCTTCTGGCCAAGGAATGTATTTGATGGTCAAAGGAGTACAACAAGGGGTTTATGCTCAAGGACTTCACTAGTCTTACCATGTTCCCCAGTATCTAGAAGCAGCTAGATTGATAGAACTGTAAAATGATCTTTTAAAGATATAGTTATGGCCACTGCTAAATGTCAATACTTGTCAGGACTTAGGAAATGTTCTCTGAAGGCTGTATATGCTCTGACTCAGTGTATAATGTATAATACTCTTTATTCCATACATAGGATTCTTGGATTCAAGAATCAAGGGGTAAAAATGAAAATGGTACCATTACCAACTAGCAAAATTTTTGCTTCTTGTTCCCATGCCCTTATGTTCTGCTAGCCTAGTTCCAGAAGGAGAAAGTTTCTATCAAGAAAAACAACAATGATTCTATTGAACTGGAAGTTTTAACTTCTCCATGGCCACTTTGTGCTCTTCATACCTCTGAGTCAACAAGCTAGAAAGGGAGTTACGGTGTTAGTAGAGGTGATTGATTCAGACTACCTAAGGGAAATTGGACAATAGTACTACTCCCCAGCAGAGATAAGGGAGAATATGTTTAGAGTGCAAGTGATCACTTAGGACATCTCCTCGCATTACTGTACCCTATTTTTAAGGTCCGTGAGAAACTACAACAATCCAATACAGGCTTCAGACCCTTCAGGAATGAAAGCATAGGTAAAACCACCAAGTAAAGAACTAAGGCCCACTGAGTTGCTTATTGAAGGCCAAGGGAACACAGAATAGCTAGGAGAAGAAGGTAGTTATAAATACAAGGCATAATGATGTCACCAAATATATAACCAAAGAGCATGAGTATTCTTTCTTATTTTGTTAAAAGTGTTGGTGTATATAAACACAAATATTAAGCAGATACCCTTATTCTTTCCTTGTATTCTTATTTTTTTAATTTTCATTTTATTGTCCATTTTATCCATGCTTTCATATTTGCTAGCATCAATTTTTTATAGTGTACTTTAAAAAGTATTTGGGCTTTTATTCCTTGTTTGGTTTGGTTATACCCTTATTTCTGCATATATTTTTAGTCCTGGGAATTGAACCCAGGGCCTTCACACTGAGCTAAATCCTCAGTTTTTTTTTTTATTTTTTATTTTGAGACAGGATTCCATGAAGTTGCTAAGTGGCCAAGGCTGGGAATAAACTTTCCAGCCTCCTGCCTCAGCTTCCCAGAGTGCTGGTATTACAGGCATGAACCACCATGCCAGGCTCCCCTCTTGGTTCTAAACAGTTTTTTGATCAGCATTTCCTGATGTTTGTCTTACAAACTTTTTTTGAAAAATTTGAAATGCCACAAATTAAATGTTGCTGTAAAATTATAATAATTAAGCAATATACAAATGGTAAAATAATGGGGAAAACAAACAAGAGAAAACAAGATCTGTAATGTAGATTGCTTCAGGATGACACTTTTCTGTAATGTTCATTTTTTGCTTTTTGAAAAAATTACAGAAAACATACATAAAATGTACCAATTTGACCATTTTAAAGTGTACAGCTCAGTGAGATAAAGTATATGTAGATATACCATGACTATCAATCTCCAGGAATTTTTAAAAAAATATTTTAGCTTCATTTTTTTTAATTTTAAACATAGTAAAATCCAAAAAAAAAAAAAAATAGAACAAAGCCAATCAAAAAAATGCAGCAAACCTGGTACAGAACTTCAAATCAGGATACTAGGAAAACAGCAATAGCTACCATAGTATATCTTGCTATCTTCACAATAGTTGTCCATCCCATCAGGTATATCAAAATGAAACCAAAAACAGAACAGAGTAAAAACAATCAAAACAGAATACTGAATAAAGCAAAACAATTAATCAGAACAAACCAAGATAGTAAGAACAATATTGGACTTCAAAGGCAAGACAGAAGGAAATCCCCCATATTTGCTATATTGCATATTGTCTTCCTCCCAAGAGATGCTCAGATCACTGGTCCCAGGCCTGAAAAATCAACCAAATAATACAAGCATTTAGTTGCTTTATGTATCTTAGTTGCTATCAACTCAGCCTGTCCCCTGAACCAGCCGGCTGCTTACGGTGGGTGGGGCATGGTATTTGATTCTCAGCCTGTGCACTGGTAGGTTCATGGGAGGTGCTATCTGACTTTTCTCTCCCTGAAACCCACACAGCTTGCACAGCTTACCAGAAAGGCTGGCTAATTGATTTCTTTGTGGCTTCTCTCAGTCCCAGCATGACTGATTCTTGGGAGGTGCTGACTTTTTCCTCCCTGGAACCTGTGCAGTTTGCACAACTTACCAGAAAGACTGGCTGATTGATTTCTTGGTGGCTGCTCCCAGTCCCAGCATGGCCAGTCTTGGGAGGCACTCATTTTCTTATAATCTTATACCATGTAACATACTATTGATTATCTTGATATCATTACTTAAATATTTTTAAAACTACATTATAGCATTTAAATTATGGAATATCAGGAAAAAATTAAGCATAACCTGTGTGTGTGTAGGGAAGCTTTTCTTCCTATTCTGGGGAGGGAATTGGTGTGTTTTTTGTTGTATTCAGGATAGTTGTATCATGTGAAGTAAAATTATGCATTTGTTGTTGTCTTTATCTGAAAATTGTGTTTTGTAAGGAGATGTATTTAAGTGTCAAATTGACAAGAGGTGGACTGTGATGGTTAATCTGAATTATCAACTTGACTGAACTGAGAGATATCTAGCTTAGTAAAGCACACATCTGTGTGTGTCTGTTGAGCATTTTTAGAAATGATTGGCACATATTCCAGCAAACTAAGGGGGAAATATATCCCCTGATTTTGGGTGTCACCATTCAATAGGCTTGCAGCCTGAATGGAACAAAAAGTGGAAGAAGGAGGATGTCAGCTGGTGCTTGCAAGCTTGTATTTGCTTAAGAAGGTGTGTCTTATATTGAAGTCCTTAGATTCCTGTTTCTTCAGGCTCTTAACACTGACTCACTCCAGGTAGATTCTAGCCCTTCAGCCTCAGACTGGAGCTTCATTCTTATTCCACCTTGTTAGAGCTTCCAGCTCCTTGAACTGAGAAGTTACTGGATCTGTTGGCTCTCCAGGGTGCAGGTGCTCATTATGGACTGAACTATTTATCCTCTGAACTGGTAAGCCAGTATTATAAGTCCCCTGTTACACACACACACACACACACACACACACACACACACAGAGAGAGAGAGAGAGAGAGAGAGAGAGAGACAGAGACAGAGAGACAGAGAGACAGAGAGACAGAGACAGAGAGAGAGAGAGAGAGAGAATTTTATTCCTCTAGAGAACCCTAACCAATATACTCAGAGTGGATAAAATACATGATTCAAGTATAAGTCATCTGCAAAAAACACACCTCAAATATAGTTATAGAAGTTAAGATAAAAAGATGGGAAATATATACCATGCAAACTGTCCTAACTTCAGTGTTAAACTGTTGACTCTAGTGAACAATAGCTTTCAAAAAGCCTGTGGATAAGGAGATGGAGACGACATGAGATTTAATGGTTAATAAAGATCATGGTAGAAACTAGAATCACATAAAATTATGAACTATCCCATTACGTTCCCATTATATGGGTATGAAAGGCTGGTAGTCCACTGAAGTATATGATGCAGTGATGATTTCCCAAGAGAATGAAATGATTTGCACTGATTTCCACCACTATGTCTCTCCACAAGACCTCTTTCTTGAATATTAAATGACTATTTTTCAATGCTGGAAAAACTAAGATATCCACAGGAGAAAATGCTGCTTTACCAAGCATGTTTATCCCTGCCACACTGGAGACTTTTCATGTTTGTTTTCCAAAGATGGTTTATTTCACTACAGTCTGCCTCTACAAAGGTTTCTTTTCTCCTGAAATTTGTTGCTGATATTCTCTAATTCTTTTACCTTAGTACATATTCAATATCCTATTTTATGCTCACACTTGTACCTTTATCTTTTAACAAGAAAGAAGACTGCATTTGTGTAAGAGAACAAAATTATTACAGGTCCCTTTTTTTCTCCAAAATACCTTGACCTAGGCATTGACCTAAGTCTTCCATAAGTTTAAGATACAGACAAAGCAATTTAGGTACTTCAGGGTAGATGATCAATGTGATAACAGTTAGGTTAACCTAGGTATTAGAAACACAAAACACTAAACAAACCTCCTGAGAAGGAGAAACTTCAGAAAGAATTTGTCTAATGGTTCAAAGGTCCAGAAGCCTGAAGACAGAAAGTCTAGGTTTGATGGTGATTTTTAAAAACATAGGTCCCTATCAAGAAACTGTGGTACTTGATGCTTTTGTTTAAAATCTGAACTTTAGAGAGTTCTTAAGATTTGGGCTCAAATAGAAATTTGATTTTTGCCAAATATGTGGCTAAAAATCATAAAGGCAAAAGATTATCATCAAAACAAACAAACAGAAAAAGCATCATTGTGGACTATTGATTTTTTTCCAACCGTAGTTTTGCTTTAAGCATTAGTCATTTAGATGTGGAAAATAAACCAATAGCCCTTTCTAGTAGCTTGCACTATCCTTATCCTTTTTGGGGACTCCAGCCTCCTAGGTCAGTCTTCAGACTCTTGCCTGAGTTTTTCCAAAACTAGGTAGGGTTTGTTATTTGGAAGGGAGTAGAAGACAAGGTCATAAACTGTACACATACCATCAAAACTAGTCTTCTTTTCTAACTCATTAATTCCTTGTTCAATCTCCCACTGTCTTTCCACTGAATTCTGGAGAAAGCCAAGACTCTAAACTGGCTTCCTTCCAATGCAAACTGGTTTTGCTGTGTTTTGGGCAGCTCCTATTTATTCAGAACTCTATTCTCTGTTTCTCCTGCTGCTCCTCTAGCCCTAAGAGTCTGTTTTTCTTCTTTTGTAAATCTTACCCATCCTTCCTCTTTGAAAAGCTGTTCTTATCTATATGGGTCACATTATTTTTTTCCTTTTTATTTTTCTTTGTAGTGTTTGCATATATCTACTAAAACAAAAGGTATAGCCTCTCTAAAATTTCTCACCTATTGCCTATTGTTAATCGTCTATGGTATATCTTGGTTCTAAAAAAGGATATTAGAGCCTTAGAAGCCACAATCTCTGGCTTAAACAAAACAGTTGAACTTTGATATTAAATGTCAGTTTATTTGTGAATGCGTTTCTAGCCCATGGATAATATTTTTCCTTTGTGTATCCACATTCATACTACTGCATTGATCATGTATCAATTAAGGCCTATTCCCATGTGGAAAGTGAAAGAAATGACTTCTCTATAACAACCTGGAAAGCTGACAGTATGAGAGTCATGGCTCGTATTTGTACAGCTACACATGGAAGATTAGTATCATAGATAAAAAAAATTGGTGAATAGTTTTTTTTGTTGTTAAAAAATATGAATCACCCCTTAACAGTTGGCAATATAATTTCTCTATATTCCCTAAGGCATCCATTATTGTTTAGATAAAAAATATTTCCCCAAAGACCTGATGAGCTCACAGCCAAAGTTTTTGGAAGGTGATTGAATCATGGGGGTTTGCAGCTGACTTGTTGCAAAACTGGGGTCTGTTGGGAAGAGGTGATCACTAGGGGTGTGAACTGGAAAGGGGAGTCTCCCTTCCAGGCTCCTCCCTGCACTCTTAGCTTCCTGGCTGCCATGACCACAGCAGCTTTCCTTCAGCCAGACCTTTCCACTGTAACATTTCTGTGACTAAGCCTGCAGAACATGGACTGGAACTTCTGAAACTATGAGCCAAAATAAATCTCTCCTCCTTTAAGTGGTGGGTGTTGGATGTATGGCCCTAATGACAAGAAAAATGAATAAGGCCATCTTTTTAGATGGCATAAAATATGCTGAATACAATTTGTATTTAGAAAACTTTAATATTTATTATACTTAGATCCAGTTTTTCTAATATCAGGCAAATATTTAAAATGATGAGATTTTAATAAAAGTTGGTGTTTTAAGAATGCTAATTATAATACATTAGACATCAAGGAAGTATATAAATAGTAAAAGACATCCATCCCCTCAACCCAGAGGCAATCATAGTGAATAACTGTGCCAGATATAGTATGGCCAACAAAGTCTACTATACTGTACGTACTTTATACCTAAAGCCCATGGAAATGTCTTCCATGAGTCCAGCAGGCAGACTGGAGCCCACGGCAGTGTCTCATGCAAGTCTGTATTAAGGATCTGCACTGGGAAGGCTAAAGGTCAGTGATAGAAGATTGAAAGTCTGTGCCACCAGGCTGAGGATCTGCACTGGAGCCAGGGAGTGATGCTTAAGGTAAGAACCAGAGTGCCCCTGAAGAGAGCAGCAGCCATCCTCAGCAACAGTGAGAACTCAACCTCCTCTGACAATGAGAACAGCTGAGTTCACATCAGGAAAACCAGCATGACATGCTTCTCCAGAGGAATCAACAGCACGGCATCTTCCCCTCCAGTTCTCCTTTTATGCTGTTGGCAACAACCCTCGGGTGGGCTTTCCACATCCAGAACCACACTGACTCAGATCATCTGGGGGTTATAAGATGACCATTAGTTAATCCACCATACGTATTCAGAGGTGGGGCTTTTGGAAACTGATTGGATTAGAGAGACAATATATTCATTAGTGGATTAATCCATTAAGCTCATTGTGTTGTTAGAATATAGGGACTAGTCATAGAAGTGGATCACTAGGGGTTTGACCTGGAAGGGTGCATTTCCCTCTCTAGTTCCTCCTTTGTTCCTCTGCTTTCTGACTGCCACAATGTGAGCAGTTTCACTCCACCTAACCTTTCCACCATGGCCTTGTACCTTGGAGCCATCTGACTACAGACTGAATCCTCTAAAACCAGGAGCCAAAGTAAACCTCTCCTCCTTTAAATTATGGTTGTGTTGTAATTTGTACAGGGACAACAAAGTGAGTATGACAATATGGCAGTTTTGTTTTTGATTTTAAGGGGACTGTCCATACTATTTTCCATAATGGTTGTGCTAACTTACATCAGCACCATGATTACATATGGATTCCCTTAATCTATATATCCTCCCCAGTGTTTCATACAGGTTTTTTGATACTGTTGAATGAACACTGTGTTCTGTAACAACTTTTCCTACCAATTCCTGTTGAACTGCCTTCTTCTGTAACACCTAAAAGGTAATCAGTAATGCAGTGTTATAATACATTTCTATTTTGTTGGTCATTTAGTCATGCAGCAAAGACTGCTAGTTATTTTGCAGAATGTTTTCCTTTTCATCTTCTATAGTAAAAGACTCTGCATTTTTATCAAGGCACATATCTACACAGAAAATTTGTGGCACTTTCTGATCTCCCTTGCAGCTAGATGTAGCTATGTAACTAAATTCTGGGTAATGGGTTGTAGGCGAAACTACTACATGGTAAATTCAGAGGTCTTTCCTGAAGAGACAGAGTAATACTTCACCCCTCCCCATTCTGTTGCCTGAAGTACATGCTGTCATCTTACATCTTTAGACTGAGGCTCACAGAGTAGCCATGGGATACAGGGAGTCTGGGTTCTGACTTAAAGCATTATGTATATCCTGGACTGCCTACTGCAATTTGGAAATGAAAGAGAAATGAATATCCATCTTATTTTCACTACAAATATTTTTAGTCCACTCATAACTGCAATCAATTACAACTTATACAAGTTAGTTTCCAGTTTTTGCTATTGTACTCTATGCAATAATGAACTTCATTCTGTATATACTTATATTATCACATGTCTACTTTGTACAGGAAAAAAAAAAGTGGAATTGGTCACTCAAAAGTTAAGAATACTTTAAACTGTAAATATGGCCAAATATTCCTTTCAAATTGCACCACCAGAGGCCTTGTGAGAGAAATTTCCTTCTTAAATACAGTGGGTGTCAATTTATCAAACTTCTTATATTTTAAAAAATTTAAAACAAAGCAAATTAAAACAAACAGTCAAGGTGGTTATCATGTTTTTGTTACAGAAAGGAAATTGACCAAATTTTCATTTGAAAGTCTATGTTTTTCTTTTCCAGCTTGTATATATATATTTTATTTTAAAGAGAAAAACAATAAAAACAATGATACAAAATTTCATATCAAGATATTAGGAAATTAACAATGGTTAATATATTGCATATTATCTTCAAAGTAATTGCTCAGATTACAAGATACAGGTTTGCAAAATTGATCTAACAATATAAATACAAACCAGTCTTTTCAATGAGCAGTTTCCTTTTGAGCATCTTCTTTTTCACAAAATCTATCATAGATTTTGAGTCTTATTTACTCTTTCAATTTCTTTCACTAGGGAAACAATACAATGTTTACACATGTGAATCTGATTTATTTCATTATGAGTATGATCTCTAGTTGCATCCATTTACCAATAAAGGCCTTGAGTTTATCCTTTTTTTATAGCTTAGTACTCCATTGTATAAAAATACCATGTCTATTTTATCCACTCCTTGGTTGATGGCCATCTAGGTTGTTTCTAAGATTTAGCTATTACAAACTCTTCTGCTATAAACATGGGTGCACATATGTCGCTGTGATATGTTTTTAATTCTTCTGAGAAAATACTCAGAAGGGGGATAATTGCATCAAATGGGACCTTTGTTCCTAGTTTTCTGAGGGATCTCCACACTGATTTCCACGGTGGTTGTACCAGTCTACACTCCCACCAATAGTAGAGAAGTGTTCTTTTTTTTTTTCCCACAACCTCTCCAGCATTTGTTGTTTGATTTCTTAAAGATAGTCATTCTTTCTGGAGTGAGATGGAACCTCAGTGTTGTCTTAATTTACTTTCTTGAATGACCAATGATGCTACACAGTTTTTCATATATTTATCTGCTGTTTATATTTCTTCATCTGAGAAGTTGTATATTTATCTCAGATGCCCATTTTTGGACTGGGTCTTTGAATAAGGGGGCCCTGATATTTTTCAACTTTTTTTAAAGAGAATGAAACAAAAACAAAACAACAAAACAAAACAATGAAAATGATATTGGACTTCAAAACCAAGACAGTAGGAAATCAATCATAGAAGCCATAGAACCTGAAATTTTTTAAGCGATGCAACGGAAGTAAAGAAACAACCTAGTGCTTGTACTGTTTGATCAACTTTGCATGCCTATGTCTGGTAGTCTGAGCATCTATTTAGAGGATAACAATGTGCATTATAGTAACTATGGTTGATATTTTCTTCTATGTCTCTGTCTCCTGGACTTGTTCTGGGTGAGATATAGACATGCAAAACTAATCAAACAATATAAATGCTAGGTTGATTCTTTACTTCAGTTGCTATCATTTCAGAAATTTCAGGAGAGTCATTTCTAATTTCTTTTGTGTCTGTACCTCCTGGACTTGTTCTGGGTGGGCTGGAGGTCTGAGATTATACCTTGCCCCTTTGTCTTGACAGTTTTCTTTGTTCCTCTGAATCAGAGGGTTGCTGAGTCCCTGATGCTTCCTACACTGATTGCCTGTCCCATGGTTTAGGGAACTGGGCCAGGCACCTGGGCCCTTTTGATCTGAGGTTCCTGGGTTGGTAGAGAGGCATGGGGTGGTGGCCCACTGATTCTTCCCCAATTGTGTTGGCTCCTGGGTCATGGCATCTTCTCCTCTGGATCCCTGGTGATGGGTTCACTGTGGGGAATGGCCCCTTTCCTCCAGTTCTGCAGTGGCAGGCTCACTGTGGGGGCATGGCTTGTCCTCTTCCAGGTCTGTGGCAGTGGGCTCCCCTGGGAAGTGTCTGACCCCAATATGAGTGGGGCCTCAGAGTAAGAGGTTCGTTGTTTGCTGCTTACCACTTTGCCATCTTCCCAAAACTCTTCTCAATCCTTTACATGTTGTAGATAAAAGTCTTTTGTCTGAGAGATAGTTGGCTAAAACTTTTTCCCATTCTGTGAGTTTTCTTTTTGCTCTGTTGGTGATTTCTTTTGATGTGCAAAAGCTTTTTTGATGCGATTCCAGTTGTTGATTCTTCGAAGTATTTCTTGTGTAGTTTGGTTTTTGTTCATGAACTCTCTGCCTACCCCTATGTTTTCATGATTTCTACCTGCTTTGTCTTCCAGTATATTTAGTGTTTCTGTTTTAATATTTAGATCTTTGATCCATTTTGACTTTAGTTTAGTGCATGGTAATAGACATGGGTCTGATTTTAGTCTTCAGCATGTGGAAAACCAGTTTTTCCAGCACCGTTTATTAAAGAGGCTAACTGTCTGCCAGTGAACATGTTTGGCCTCTTTGTCAAATATAAGGTGGCTGAGTGTGTTTGTAGTTGTGTCTGCATCTTCTAATCTGCTCCATTGATCTTCAGGCCTTTTTTTTTTCGCCAATACCATGCTGATTTTTATCACAGTGCATTTGTAGGATTATTTCAAGTCAGGAATTGTGATGCCTCCAGTCTTGCCTTTGTTGCTCAGGATTGCTATTCTAGCTCTTTACTGTTTTCAGATGAATTTTAGGAATGTTTTCTGTAGATCTGTGAGGTATGATAATTTTATTTTGACTGGATTTCATTAAATCTGTATAACGTTTTTGGGAGTATGGCCATCTTCACAATGGTGGTTCTTCCTGTCCATGAGCAAGGGACAGTTTTCCATTTTTTTTTTTTTTTTTTTTTTTTTGGTGGCACTGGGGATCAAACTCACAGCCTCGCACCTGCCAGACAGGCGCTTAAGCCACTGAGCCAAACTCCCGGCAAGTTTTCCATTTTCTGATATCTTTTTCAATATCCTTTTTCAGAATACTGTAATTTTCAATGTATAGATCTTTTACTTCCTTTTGTAACTTGTATATGTAAATGTTATACCCATTTTTTATTATAGACACTCTTTAAGTTAGCATTTATTTATTTATTTATTGAGACAGGGTCTTGCTATCTAGTTCAGGCTGACATTGAACTCACTATGTAGCCCTAGCTAGCTTCAAATTCATGGCAATCTTGCTGCCTCAGCCCCCCGAGTGCTGAGACTAAAGGGGCATGGCAACATGCCTGGTAGAATTAACTAATATTTATAATTTATTTAAAAATAATTTTATTTTTAAAACAGCTTTGTATTTTTATTAAGTTTATCGGTACCATTTAGATATACATAGTGATTATATTCATCATAGAGAACTTACACCTGTATATGAAATATCTTGATTCCCCAACCCCCTCTCCTGCCTTCAACCCCTCTTCCCTTCTGTATTTACAAAGCTTTGTTTCCATTTTATCCATCTTGTATAAGTTTTTCTTTTCTCTTTCGTTCTTCCCCCTCCTTTCTCCATAGTTCTCCTTTCTTTTGAACCATTTCTTCCTACTTTAAAATACCTATTATACATATTGGTCCTTATTTATACTTTTAGTTTTGCACACCAGAGAAACATTAGGAACTTGATTAAAATTTTATTAGATCTAGTTACTTAACATGTAAATGATAATGGATGTTTTCATCTAGTGTGATGATCTGTCCATTATTAGTTTGTATAGTCTAAATAACATTTTGTATAATTATTCATATAAGTTATGCTCATTTTTTCCATGCATATAAATAAGGCTAGCTATGAGAATTTAAGTTTTGTTTTATATTTTCCTATCCCTTTAGCTTACTTTATTTTTCTTGTCATATTGCATTGGGAATAGGACTAGAATGATACTGAATAATATCCGTGAAAGTAGTCATGCTTTGTTCCTTACTAATGAGAACTCTTTTATTAATTCACCATTAATTGTAATATATAATGTAGAATTTCAATTTTTAAAGTCAAATTAAGATAAGGTTAAACATGTTTTCTTACTTCATGACTTTTTAATATAGCCTGTGACCATCCAGAACTAAATTATCCCCATTACTTTAATTAGGTATTTTATTATTAGTCCAGTTACCCAGAAGACTTACTCAGCTTTTCCCCTACAACCCACATTCAGAATGCCAGAAAGTACCTTTATTATTTTCTTTTTTTTTTTCTTCCTACTATTCTAGGAAGTTTTTCAGTCTTAGCTATGCTGGCCACAAAGACCACTAAAAATAGTGTAGGTAATAGTCTTAGTGCCACAATTCTGAGCTCAGGAATCAAAATCTAAGTCAATGGGCCCAGAGTAATGCTATCAATTGGTAATTTATTTAGTTCCTATTGCAGGCACCTACCTCAAATCTTGAAATAGAGATGGGAAATGATTATACTGAAAATACTGTAGAGTTCAATAGCCTGAAAAGTTCTGTTACACACAGCACTGTGATTTTGAAATGACTTCACAGTCATAAAGAAAATATTTTGGCCCTTCTGAGGGATATTTCAGGCACTAGTTAGAATGTTATCTTAGCTACACAACTTTTTCAGGTCAGTAAAAAGGTCAAAACATTGGCAGAGTTCGGAGTGAACACGCATTTGAGATTTGTGAGAATAATTCAGATCTAGAGTTGATGTGAACAGATCTTAGAGTTTCTAGCCATAATTCTTGTATTATTGATACCATATGATTGCAGTGACATTCAATGGTGTAAGGGCAGTGCTTGCTGCCAAGACACAAAACCTTGTATGAAGCTTTCTGTTTTTTGGCCACTCATGTAACAAAAATGTAATTTTAGTTATTTTGATTTCTTATCCCTCAAATGGTCTTGTCATTCTTCTTTTTAACCTCTAGTTATTTCAAGCCAAAATGGTCAAACAAACATCTTTTAAATTTTCACAAACTGTCTCCTTTAAGATTACAAGAAGGTGAGAAGTACCTTTTGACTTCTACTTCATCCCTGAGGTGAATCTTTACTTCTTTCTTGTTTTTTTCTAAGAAGCACCACAGTCATATAACCTTAATGGTTAAACAGTTGCTTGTAAAATTTTCTGACTTCTGAAAATATTGGAAGCCCTTTCTAACTCAGAGCACCAGAAAATATTTTTTGAAGGTGGAAAATTCTTCCTCCTTGCCTTGTGAAAATCTAAGATTAATTTGCACTCACTTGCTAAGGATGAATGAAGTACTTAGAATAGCCTAGTTTCACTGGTGGTTTGAATTCAATTAGTGGCAATCAACCACTACTGACATACATACTTATGCCAGCAATTGACTTATTTCAGCATACCAGTGATTTGGTTTTATGTGGTAAATTGGTGATTAATCAATTCTGACTTGATATCTAGAATGCCTCCTATCCCTTTGAGGGCTAGAACTGTCTGGTTAGCTCATTTGATTTGCCTTATGAAGGCCCCTAATCTTTAAGCATATCAGTTAAGATGCAAGACTGAAGAGTGGTCTGGAGCTAAGCCATCTACTGGATATACAGAATTGAGTAAGACAGCTCTCAGAATTAACCATTTGACAATGTGCAGTAAGACCTCTACATTTTTGCTGTATTTATTTTCACCAAGTAGGAAATTATTGTATCACATTTTATTATAGTTTTAGGGCTATGTCAAAAAGTTGTTTAATACAATACTTTAACCAAAAGGTAATGTTCTACCAGTATGCTTTCTATAGATGAGATAAATAAAACAATGTGTAATTGCTACAGTTTATACATTGTGTCAACTTGAGAAGTCTAGCAGCTTAATTAAGTAACTCAGCAGCTCTACATCCTGGGGTGTAGAGCACAGTTACCTGGTCATTGCTACAATTTGAGAAGGTCAGAAGTTTAACTGGGAGACTCAGCAGGGAGCCAGGGGTCTTACTTTGTAAACATCCTCATCCTGTACAAAGGAAGGCAAGGAGATTTGTTGATGCTACACCCACCCTGGGTTGGGGGGGGTGTCCTGTGTACTATATAAAGGAGGAGAAGCAGCTTGCTCTGGTCCCCCTTTTACTCTGGCTGCTTTTACTGTGCTGCTGCCTTGAAGTGTTGTTTCTGTGCCATGCCACCCTGCCTTTGGAGCCAGCTGATTGTGGACTGAAACCTCCAAAAACTGTAAGCTAAATAAACCTTTCCTTCCCTAGTTTGTGTGTCAGGTGTTTTGTCTCAGCAACGAGTGAAAAGTAACCAAGACAGTAATTGCCTCTGCTTGCTAGCATGCAAGCACACAAAACTCAAGGACCATCTCTTTCCTCTCCCATGCACATCTGATCAGCCATTTGCTGTGTCCTTATCGACTGATTATGTAAGCAAACTGCATATGCATTGTGGAAGTGCTGGAAAGTATAAGACAGATGAATTCATTTATCTCACAACTCACTGGCTGCAAATGTCTTATAAAGCTAAGTATTCCTATTCCAGCTGCTACTGCTGCATAACAAACCACCCCAATCTCAGTGGCATAAACATGTATTTAAAAGAACATTTGTGTTCACAGATTTTGTGAGCCAAGAATTTAATCTGGATACTGGTGGCTTATTTCTTGTGCACTACATATAGGGCATTAGCTGAGGGAGTGGGCTGACACTGCAGCTGAGAGCTGAGGTCATCTGGCAACATCTCTGGTCACAGGTCTGGTAGCAGATGTTGACTACTGACTGGAACCTCAGACTACTGAGGAGCTCACCTATGCATGGCCTCTACACATAGACTAGTTTGCTTTCCTCACAGGATATATAGCAGCTGATTCTAAAAAGGCAATGTTCTATTCACTTCTATTATAATCTATTGGTTGAAATGGTCATAAACTCTGCCCTGCTTGATTTTTTATGTTTTCTTTTGGCTGCTTCATATAGAAAGACAAAAAAGCCTCTGTCTATATTTTATTTTTTTGAGGAATTTTTATGGTATATAAATAGAAAAAAGATATCGTCCTACTTTCGAGAGTCCAACAGAAAAATTATGACTAGAAGACAGTGACGTGTCCCTGCAGCCATACTAAGGAGAAGCATAAGTAATTAACCAAGATGGTATAACTCTTCCCAGAAATCTGACCAAGTATTACAACTTGGGAGCTCAACAATTTCCCAGACTTGGAGTTGTTTGGGAAACAAACCTTGAGAAAAAGCCAAGGAGACAATAGGAATGACTCAGAAGAGCCTTCCTGTGTGTGTCACTTAGACAAGGATCCCCCAAAATTTCAAGTTTGACAAAGATCTAGTTGTATCAACAAAGCTAGCTTAGTTCCCCAGTGCCACAACAGGGTTCAGGAGCAATTATTATCCCTGAAGTTTCAGGAGAGATGAAATCTGAGAGTAAAAGTATGAAGTTTTAGGACAACCAGGATGGCTACAATTATGTTTCCTCTAGGTTTTGGTGAAAATTAGGCATATAATTACAATAAGTGGTCAAATGATTAATAAGGTAGTAGCCATTTTAGAGGAAAATCTAGAAAAGTAAATTTCAGATAAAGTTTTTAAAAGCCAGAAAATTGTCCTAGTAATAATCAGGCCATCATTGGTTATCATGGTTCCAATAAAATACAGATTTCAGTTATCACAATTTCATTAAATGACATTAGTTCCCGAACAAGAAAGTTCAGATTTTGGTCACAGTGGTACAAGGAAGAGGAGACACTTGATATTTCACTGCAGCGATGTGTGAGAGAGAGTCATACCCTTTAGTGATTAAACAAGACAGTTTACTCTTCCCAGAGTCTCTTTTGAGAAGAGTATATTAACTATAAAGAATCTCATAAAGTAGAAACCTACTGCTAGATTCTCAATAAACAACCTGCTGCTTATGTAATAGATAGGAATCATGGTAAGGGACCAATGTACTACTTTTTTCCAAGTTTATAAGTCATAACAAGTGGTCATCCCCCATCTGTTAGTTCAAACATGGACAAAAAAGGCATATAGTTGGATTTATTTCTTGTTTTCCAGTGATAAACCTACACTGCATTTACAAAAATGGCTAATTTGAAGGGGAAATTGGCCAATGTTGTTACAAAAATGAAAGTACGATGAACAAAAAGTTGAGAACTCTGATGGTTAATTTTATGTGCCCTGTTGAATGAGCTAAGTGATGCCCAGATAGCTAGTAATACATGAGAGTATTTCTAGAAGAGATCATTATTTGAATCAGTAGACTGAGTAAAGATCAATCCCCCTCCCCATTGTGGAAGGCACTGACTAGTAGGACCAGAGGTTAGAGAAACAGCAAAGTCATGTTCTCTTCTCAGCTGGGGTCTCCATTCTCCTTGCCCTTGAACATGGGCATTCCTGGTGTGCAAGCCTTTGGACTCCAACAGGGACTTACACCAACCTGGTCCTTGAGGCTTTAGATGATGTTGCAGCGAAAACACAGACATGTATCCCTGCCGTCAAACCAAGTATAACTCTATTCCTTATCAGTTCCCCTTCTCTGAAGAACTCTAATACCCTCCATATGTGAGATTCATGTTGAATATAAATGGAGTTGTGGAAGACATAGCTACTTATGGGACTATTGGTACTGTTTGTGAGCCTGCGGAACTTAGTGAAGGCAGATTTAGGGACAAATGAAACTGATGGTGATGAAAAGAATTACAATGCCCCAGAAAAGTGACATAGCCACAAAAGTCACGTTACAGGAACCTCAGAGGTACTTCCTGACACTGAAAACACTAAAGAAAAGTAATCAGAAGAGATCCAAAGTTGGAAAGTGATGTGACAATTTGCCAAAGCATAACAAAGACGTTCCCTTCACACTGTAAGAGATACAATGAGAAAAGGGTCAACATGGTTCAAACTGTACTCGGTATGATTTTATAAAAAATAAAGCACTTTACTGATTCATGCTTCTAATATTTGCAATTACCGTGTCCTCAATAAATGCCAGTTTTACTGTCTTTAAAAAAAATTCCCCTATACATCTAAAATGTTCAGTAAAATAGTTTTTAATGTTTGGCAGAAATATTTAAGGGTCACAAAACAATTGGAGACAGTGGTGGGTGTGTCTAGCAAGGAGTAAAAATAGGCATTTGTCAGAAGAAAATTAGGAAGAGAAGCTTTGCAAGGAGACAAACTCCAGGAGAGATATTATTAGGAGAAGGGATTTATGAGGCTTGGAAACAGTTGGGTCATTTTTAAAAGATAGATTTGTGCAATACCGGATGCAGCTATGTACCAAGATTTGACAGTTTGCGATCTGGCTGGAAGGGACGGGCTCAAAAATTATTGTGGACAGAAGTAACAAGAATACTTATCAATCTAACACCACCTCATATGCCAGTTACTCTTAATTTAGTGAGACAGATTTTTTGTTTATGTATGCCTTTAAAAAAGTAGAAAAGCTACATCTTCCAAATATTTCTGGTGTAGTCATGATTAAAAAGATAAACACCAATTGTCTTTAGGGAGGTTTGCTTCCTTCATGACAAATGTCATCTTTCTTCATCTGAAAGGGATATGGTTTCAGGGATGTTATTTCAGAATATCAGCCAACAAAGGCATTAAGAAGAGGAATGCAAGTCAGGTGTCCTAGGAGTCAGGAGAAAGGAAGAACTTGCACTTGGGAAGAATTATGAACAAGAGCCTCCAGCTGAGCGAGAAGACTGCCCAGAAAAAGAAGCTTGGATGTGATAGATTCTTGCCCTTTCGGAGGGCCAACTATGAAGGCTATTGTTCTGTGGTGTGAAGAACTCTAGTCATACTTAGTTGACATAATTTATTAAGTTGAACCAAGTACAGAAAAGAAAGTTCTTTATGATAGGCCAGATTCCATGAGTGGGAATTCTTGGAGTCAACTAGGGAGAGAAAACGCCCCAGTGTTAAAGACTTTCCAGAGACCTCTTCCATTCCACATTCCACCCCTCCCTAAACCACTCGCCAAAGAAATTCTTTGCTGGACACCGAAGTGGCCCCAGCTGCGGTCATAAGAAAACATCAGGGTAGGAAATTAATCATCTTTTCTTTAACTTTTGTATTTGGAATATGTGTTCAGAGGACAGGTGCTATTAAGATAATAAACGTCATTAAAGTATTTGGAAAAGCTTCCAGTTCCCATGATAGAAAGCTTTCCAAAGAGCTGTAACACTCTGAAGGTCAATGAATGAAACTTTTCCCTTTATTGGCATTAGGCAAAAAGGTCATTAGTGCTTTAGGGGCCGGGAATGAACCTGGAAGACTTTGCCTTGACTCTCCCCTTCTTGATTTCCCCATGATGGTTAACTGGCAGCAGCGAGAACCAGACTCCCCCATGGGCCATAGAGGCCTGCATTGTCCTCCACCCAGGTGGGCATGGTCTCCTGTGACCTACACAGGATCATTTTCAATGAGGGGCATCACCTCTAGGCTCCCCACAAAAGCCTGACTGTCAGTCTTCTATGCTAGCTTTGAAAAAAAGGAGATGAAACTATAGTCCTTTATCTCATTAGTGTTTGAGAGAATCTGCAACTTCTAGGCAGGTGTCCTAAAGTATCTAGGATTGTAGGTATGAAGAGATCCTTCAACTACTGTAGAATTCCTGTTTTGTCCCTGAAGAAGGAAATGAGAGCAGACTGACAGATGCGATGGGTCAGGATCCACATATTATCCAGGAAGTTGAGGTTGTAGTCTAATTTTATAGTTTCAGTCCTGAGGATCTAACCAAGGACCTCACTCATGCTAAGCAAGTGCTCTACCCTGATCTACCCCACAGCCATGATTGTCGATTAACACTTTCCCATTGGTATCGTCTCTTAGGAACCTGTTGCTGAACTGTAAAGTCTTGTACTGTATCCAGGGATACACATGTAATTGTAGATAAGTAGACTTATGGTTTATATCCAGATGTTCTCCCAAAGCCTCATGCACTTAAAGACACGGCTTTTGGAGGGCCTTGGGTTATGGGAGTTTATAGCTGGCTTGCTCAGAAGAGGTGATCACTGTGGGCATGGCCTGAGAGAGTTCATCTCCTTTCTTTGCTCCTCCCTTGATTCTCTCTACTTCCTTGATGCCATGCCTTGAGTACTCTTCTCTGTCATGCCTGCCCCGCCCTCATGTGGGCCTGCCTTGGAGCCAGTGGACTATGGACTGTAGCCATGAGCCGACAAAAACGTCTCCTCTTTTAAGTTGCTGGTGCTGGGTATTGTGTCCCAATGACGAGAAAAGGGACTAAGACACAGACACATGCACATATACATATATTTTTATTTAAACACCCACAAACTTGTCATGTGTTTTCATTGCACAAAGATGATAGATGAGACTTCCTGATTTTCTCAAAGACAACCAACTTAAGCCTGGCTCTCAATCAAGAGCTCTGGGCACAGAGGTTCAGATTCCTTAAGGAACATTGCCTGTCTTTAGTGCATCATCTTCCAAAGCATCCCTCCTTTAATCATGGTTTAGCTGGTTACTGCTCATGCTGTTCCTGGAGCCCTTCCTCAGGAGATACAAAAATAATCTGCTTCATGTGCAAAACTTTTCGCCCAGTCACCTCCCTACCTCAGCCCAACTCTAAGAAATCACTGACATTCTGTTGGGTTTGGGAAGGAAATGCTGGCTACAAATAATTCCCTTCAATTACCCTGAAGGTAGGTCCATTAACAGTACCCGAGCTTTCAAGTGCGATTTGCAGGTCAGACCCAGGACTCACGCACTTCTCTTCCTCCTTCCTCACTTGTGCATAGTAGTAACAACACATTAACCAGTGTTAAGGTTTCTGTGCTGTCTGTTAAGAATGCGACCCTGCCTCAAAAAAACCAGGGCCGGGAGTTTGGCTCAGTGGCTTAAGCGCCTGCCCTGGCAGGCGCGAGGCTGTGAGTTCAATCCCCGGTGCCGCAAAAAAAAAAAAAAAAAAAAAAAAAAAAAAGAATCTACATTGATGTATGCATACCAAGAATACATGAATTTACCAGAGATTTACTGTGTAATGGATTCATTGTGGAAGCTTAAAGATAAAAGGAAGTTATCAGTGAATTTGTGCATTTTGTCCAGGAAGCATGATGAAATGTAAATACAAATTAAATATCATTTCCACCACAAGAGAAGAACCCCCCCGACCTACTCCTAGTGTGAACGTCTGAACTTGGCTTCTGCAACACCCCCTGCCCTCTGCAATCTACCCGACCTCACACCATATGTAGAGTCACCGGTGCTGTGTCCACAGCTGAGCTCCACGTGGTGACTTAACAATGCTAGGATCTGATTCCCACATCTTGTCCTAAGAGCTGAGATTTATGGTCCCAATAAAGACTCCAACTGAAAGCTGAGCATAGATATCTCAGAGGAACTGTGTTTAAAGTTTGCCCTGAAATTCCCTATTCATCACCCTATCGATCATAGATGAAAATAAAAGCAGAAATGAGCTAATATCATGGGGTCTAGTGGAGTGAGCATGTTTTGGAATCGGCACTGATCTCTTCCTAACAGGGGATGATTTCTGAAGTTCCCTTTTTAAAAAAATATCCTTAATTTGAAATATAAAAAAGAAACAATTATATTAAAAATTTACAGATAAAGAAGAACAGAGATATTCTGAAAGTAGATATCAAAGTTTACTTGACGTTTACATGACATTTACTTTTAACCCATTTAGCAAGCAAGCAAATTTTACAATTTTAATGGGCTTTGCTTCAAGCACTGCCTGAAAAGTCCTACCTGAAGCCTCCTCAGCCTTCTTGTGAAAATACTGATGAGGACAGAAAGGGGAGAGAGGTCACATCTCTAGGGTTAAGCCACGTGGGCTGCCCACCCCATTTCACACCCGGGAGCGGTTTCTACTACTCACCCATCATACTTTCAAACCCATTTACAGAAGGTGACCAGCGACAAATTATGGGTGTAATATGTGCCTGTTGGGGAACATTTAGAAAATCAGAAAACAGCAAAAAGAAGTATGTGGAATGATCAAAATATAGAGTGTATATTTAAAATTTTAAAAATTTATTACAGTAAATGCCACGTTGCCATTGATCACCCTTGAAACATCCCCCAGCCCTCTGCTTGGAACACATTTATCCCATCGTTCTTGCCACTTCCTGAAGTGATTCTGGAAGTTCTCTTTCCTGAATGCCTTTATAAGATGTAATAAAAAAAAATATGGGGAATGGTGCTGAGTGCCATCCCACAGAAAGGCAGGCTGGTAAAAACATGACCACCTTATGCACTGGATCTGACAACTTGCGATTTCTGGCTCTTCCTCGTATTCAAAACAACCATGAAAGGGAGATGCTTTTAATGGATACAGAATCTTGAGGCAGTCATTACAGTGTAACTAAAAACACTCAGGAAAGAGGACTTCCAAAATTGCTTCAGAAAGTGGCAAGAATTATGTAATATGTGCATCTAAAGCAAGAAGGAATATTTTTAAGGGGGATTCATGTCAATGTGTCTTTTACTGTAATTTTTTTTTAAAGTTTGAGCATTCACCAAATTTTTCAATCATACCTCCTAATCACCAGAGATACTGGGTGTTAATATTTAACACATAGCACTGCAGTGTAGATTGTGTCATAACTAAACCCATCAGTGAACCCCGCCTATCACTTCTAGGTTTTCTGCCCTTGGGGACCATTGCACGCTCTCTTTTCTTCTTTCAGACTTCAACACCCTGTCCGTGCCTCTCATCCTTAACTGAACACTTTGCGTTTTATAGAGAAGAAGCCAGCAGATCTTCTCACAAAGTACCCAGGCGCAGGCATCTGTCTCCATGCTCCTCACTGCCCTGGAGCCTAAGGAGCCACCTGTCTCCTGACGCTGGAGAACATTCCCTACTCCTCCTCAAAACCTTTACTCCTGCAGTTATTCCCATTTCTACTTCCTCATTCGTGTTCTTCTTCTTTAGTGTCATTTCCAAAGGAAATGATAAACCATAATATCTTTTGTATTGATTTTATTTGTACATGTTGCATTCCAGAATATTCACATTTTTAGGGGGGAATTGGTGCAAACACACACACACACACACACACATATATATATTATATATTATCTCGATATAATATCTCGATACTCTTCATAATATCTTATACATTTTTGAAACTTCATATTTTCCCAATGTCTCAATATTCCCACAAAAATGCTGTGACAACTGAGCCCAGGAATGTACCTGGATCATGAGGTTGGTCCCCTGCCCCAAATCCCTCTTCGTGACTTCTTCTGACGGTGACCTTGTGACCTCTAAATGTACCAGTGATTTCTCCCACCCTGGTCCTTTGCTTGTGTAGGATACCGTGGTCCCCCAACCATGGTGCCTGACCACAATGCCTCATTATCTTTCAGTTCTCTCATTTGGTGAAGCTGACTTCCTTGATTCTCACCCCATGAAGCTCCCTGCAGCAACATGCATGAGGCCTCTTGCTTTAGTACCTGTGGGTGTAAGCAAGGTACAGAGGGCCACAACTGTAATACTAGCACTCTGGGAGGCTGCGGCAAGAGGATCACAAGTTCAAGCCCAACCTAAGCAACTTAGTAACTTAATGAGACAGCTTCAAAATTTAAGAAACAAATGAAACAATGAAAAGGGTGGTGTTGCAGCTCAGTGCCAAGGCCCTGCTTTCAGACCTCAGTAGTGTAAAAAATGAATGAATAGATAAATGATCTCATCCAATCCAACTGACTTTAGTTGCCACTTATAGTGACATTTTATCTTCAAAGCTAAGCTGTCCCTTTAAATTCAACTATTCAACTACTTATGTACATTAAATATATAAAACACACTGAAGCGCAACATGTCCAGGGTAGAATTCTCATTTCCCTCTCACACCCTGACCAGTCTTCCCCACTTCAGTAAAGTCCAACTTTATGTTTCCAGCTTTTCAGGTTGAAATCACTATAGCCATTTATCTTAGTTCATTTTCTGCTTCTTTAACAGAATACCACTAACTGAATACTTATAAAGGAAAGATGTTGGTTTCACACACTTTTCTGGAGGCTAGAAAGTTCACAAGTGTGGTGCGAACAGCTAGCAACAACTTCCTGCAGCATCACAACTTGGTGGAAGAGAAGAGGAAGGAAAGTGTGAGGAGTGGGTCTGCTGTAGAAGAACCTGCCCTGACAGCCTCTCTGTCACTCCCATGGGGATTAGCTCACTCCCCCAAGAAAGGTGTTAACCCCTCTTAACACTCAAATTGCCTCTTAGAGACTCCATCTCCAGCACTACCACAATACCAGTTGAATTTCAACATGAGTTTTGGAAGGGACAATCAATATTCAAACCATAGCATGAATCTTAATTTCACTTTCCCATCTCCCATTCAATCTGCCAAATTCTTTAAACTCTGCTTCAGTATACATTTTCAAATCTGAACCTAAGACCTCCAACCACCAGCAACCCTGATGCAAATTTTTGTCCCAACTCTTCTACTATAGTAGGGTCCTAAGTCTCTTTGACTTCCTCTTCTGTCCTGATGGTTAATTCGTCACACAGCTATCAGTTATTCTTTTAAAGTACAACTCAATGCTTTTTACTTCAAAATGACAAGTTGAAGACCTGGAACAGCTTCCAAGTTCAATAACAATTTGTTTAATTGCTAAAGTTACCCGAAGAGGTTCTATGCAGCCAGCTTCTGGTTGCCATTCGAACCTTAACCTCCTGCCACTACCTTCTCAGTTGCTTAATGGACCATGTGAGCTTTCTTTTTCCTTTTATTTGCATCTGTGAGTTCATCTGCTTGAAATATTATTCACTAGACATTTGAATGACTTTCTCTGTTAATTCAATCAGACTTCACGTTACATAGTACTAAGGCTTCAGCATTGATCATCAACCTCAGAATCCCTTGACTGCTTCCTTTGCCCCCAAAGTGGTATGTACCTCTTGAACCTGCACCATGCCATACCATTTCCATCTTTGTTAGCCCCTAGAACTGGCAAGAACATGTGAAAGTCTTATAACCTCTAAATTTAGATGAAATACCAAGCAATAGGATATGGGATCTGTCTTCCTGGCCAGGCATCTAAGGGCCCAGTGATGTGTTCCTGAAGAGCAGGAAGTTCCTCTTTTATGACCAATATTAAGCAGGAGACTGGAGGCACCATGCAGAAAAGGACAGAGAGTAGATCTAAAAAGATAATGGACAATAACCAGTACATCATCTATCTTCTTAGTCTATTCTTTTTATTGTGTATTGATGATGACTAAAGCTACTTGAAAAAGAATTTTTCAGGCAGACAACAAAACTGGGTCAGAAAGTTCAGAGAAATTGCATAAGCAAAGATACAACTCAGAAATAAACTGACTCTAGATGAGTAACCCATTCAGGGAAGGGAATTTTAAGGAAAGGAACTAGAACTACTGTAGAGATTCTTTAACGACAAAATTCTGTTCCTTCAATTAGGCCATTAAATAAATTGGTCATGAAACAAGGAGTTGTATGTAGTATGTACATTACAGTATTCTGAAAAAAGAAATAACCAAAGGAAACTCCAACTTAATGACTTTGCTTCTATCAGCATAACTCTGACACACAGTACTATAATATATAACAATATAAAACTATAGTTCAGTAGCTTATGTACCTGGGAGATAAGGATGGCTCCAGATCAGGGAGGCAGGAAATACTTTTCAGAGAACGAAGTCCATTCTTCTTGTGTGCATAAACTGAAGACACAATAGTTTAGGAATCACTAAAGGAATTTTTCTTCTCTTATCAGAAATTGCTCATTTAAGATGAAATAAAATGAGCCATTAAACAAACTGCTTTGAAAGTAGGCTGGTAAAAAATGTGCGTGACAGTTAATCTTGACTGTCTACTTGACTGACTTGAGAGATAAGTAAAACAGTCTACTGAAGTGTTTGAATGGGTCAGAAACCTTGACCTTGGCAACTGTGTTTGGTCCCTGGCCTTTTCCACCTTGATGCACTTCATATGTGCTTGGCTTCCTGGCCACCATGAACTGAGCAGCTTTTCTCTACCACACCCTTCTGCCATGATGCTCCTGCCTTGGAACCAGCTGATCATGAGCCAAATTAAACCTCTGCTCTTTTAAGTTACAGGTCTTATGTGCTTTGTCCTAGTAACAGGAAAGCTGACCAACAGTGTGCAAACGTCTGAGTAATATTAAGTCCTTAATACTATTTACCTTGATTAGTTATTATACATTGTGTATATGTATTGAATTTTGACACTGCACCTCATATATGCACACAAATATTGTGTTAATTGAAAAATTCTTCCAGACACAATTTTAAAAATCTTACATATTTTGGGGAAAAAAAGTTTTATATTTTTGTAGAAACTTGAATTCAGTAAAAATACAATGTTTTATATCTGTGATAACAATATTTTTATTAAAAGAAATTGTGTTTATCATGGAAAGCTTAGAAAATAGCTATAAACAAAATAAAATGTGAATCAAAGCATAAACAGCCACGTTTTGGTTTATGATGGTGTCCATGATTTTCTCCTCATTAATTAAACAGGTGAATATATCTAAACATATAATTATGAAACATTTTACTCATTACTGTTGAATAAACTGGTTATTGATGAAATTATTTTTATGAGATATTCATCAAGATAATTTTGTTATTGTCTCTTTTAAGCCAATAGAATGATAATCTATACAGAATAGATGTTCTGGTATTGAGTCAACTTTGCACATGAAAAGTTAAAGTTAAAAGAAAAACAAAATTGGATTTAATCATGGCATAATAATATTTTAAGTTGAAGGTCTATTGATATTCTAATACTTTTGCTTCTAACATAATTGGGATTAGTTTGTAGATTTATTTGATATTTGTCTGGTTCTTTTATCAGAACCGTGATAATTTCATAAAGTAAATTAGGTAAAATTTGCTGTTTTCTGTGCTTTAGAACAGTGTTTTTCAAGTTTTCTGTAGTAGAAGAACTTTTTCTCATTTTCAAATTCTTCACGTATTTTTTTTTTGCTAAAATAAAAAGGAATTGCTAGAAAAAAATGAAATAAGGCAAAAACAATTAAAATATATCAATTTATTTATTATATTTAATAGAAACAAATTACTCTGTCAAATTGATGTGAAAATTTCTCTTTTGTTCTTTTTCTTTTCTTTCTTTTGTAGTGCTGGAGGTCAAATTCAAGACCTTGTGAATGCTAAGCAAAGGCTCTATCACTGAGCTACACACTCTGCTCCTGATGCAAGTTTCTAAATGTTGACTCTGAATTACCATGTTATTCTTGCACCTGTAGGAAATAGTTTGCTACCATGACCAGTCCACCATGGACCACACATTGAATAGCCCTGCCTGAGACAAAAGTTCTGATATTTTTGATAATATGTACTTATCAGAACAAAAACTGCCGGTGGAATATAGCACCACAAATGTAATTTTATTTATAAATTATAAATAAAACTATTATAATAACATTCTGGTGCTTAGATTTTAAATGCCCTGAATCCTGATCTCATTCTTTTATTAGTTAATGTACAAGGCACAAAATACAGTTAAGATTTGTGGTTGGTGGTGTGTAGATCTCTACTTTCCAGTAATGTTTTTTAATTTAAAATATTTGGACCAATGTTTTTCATATCTGATTAGATCATTCTTGTTTTTGAATCATGGTGTGATTGATGAATCTTTCTTTGAACTACTAATAGGAAAAGTCATCCATCATATTAGTAGCATTGTCTTCAAGTTGTGGCTTCCACTCAGGAATATAACCATGAACTTGTGCATTTGTGGAGATTCATTTATTGACAGCACAGTGATGTAACCCAGAGATATTGCAGTGTGGCGCTTAAAGAAAAACTCACCAGGGAGGGGACCAGGTGCCACCCCTACTTCTCTCTAAGGATATCTGGTGCAGTCTGTGTGTGACTTAGCCACCTGACACACATACTCAGAGAGGAGACCAAGCCAAAGCACTAAACAAATATTCTTAAGGTGAAATTTATTTTACTAGGGGAAAAAATGCATAAATTGAATTGCTTTTTACCACATACTATTGAATTTTTTCACGCAAATTTCTAATTTAAAAGGACCACAGTTTTTTTCAAAGGATAGCACAGTTCAAGTTTCTGTTTCTTTAAAATTTAGATTTCTTCATCCTCTCATAACTACAGCATCAAAATCTCAAAGAATAGATGGAAGAAGGAGAGAAGGGCATTCATATGTTTAATAAACTACCCTATGTGATTCTTATGTGTAGATATGTTGAAGGTCAAAACTTCAGAGTAACTGTTTAAAAATAGGCTCTTATGTATGATCCTTGAAAGCGTCACACATAAAATCAGGCATCTTTACAGCTAAGTAATTTAGCACTTTAAAATTCTTTTCAGTTTTCTCCCCTATGGTTGTCAAATAGCCTCTCTCTCTCTCTTTTTGTCCTGAATCACTTTTAGTAACTGCTATAATTATAAGCTATCCTATATCTTATTTTTGTTTCAAAGCAATTATTGTAATCAAATTTCTTTTGAAAATTAATTCATATGCCTTTCTTTACCATATCTGTCTGATCACATGTGTCCCTATCCAGGGATATAGGCTGTTAGAGATGTCCTATAATTTAATGGGAATGAGAGAACGGAAGTTTAAATTTTATTTAGCTGAGACATACACAAAAGAGTCAAGTTTTTTGAAGACCACATAAAACGTGATAGTTTTGACACTGTTAATTTATAAGAACCAAGATTTCTGAGAAAATAATTTTTGAAAAGAAAAAGGCAATGAGGGCTTGAAAGATAAAGCTATAAAGTCAGCCAACAAATAGAAAATGAAGACTACAGTTTTCCAAGGAGTTGATAGGATGGCAGAGACCCCAACAAGGACATAGGACAGAGTGACCATCTAAAGGGCCAGGAAGGATTTCATAGAAAAAGAGATCATACTTAGAAGGAGCAAGTCTCTGCCCAAAGGAAAGCCCTGATGCCAATCTGAGAGCAGTCATGAGGCGAGGGAACAAAGTCAACTCTAAAGGGTGCTCACCATGGCTGCATGGCTTCCCATCAAAGTGCATTGGTGGCCTCTTTCTCTCTGCCCTTCAGGGAAGGTCCTGCTTTGATTGCTGTACAACTTCCCCCTTAAGCAACCAGGAGCAGCGTCACCTCTGTATGCTCTTAGGTTTCATTTGGGCCATCTAACCTCTACCAAATTCCTCTTTAATGTCCTATTACTTTTTAAGGATCCTGAAAGAGAGGATGGAACCCTGGTCAGTTGAAAAGGCTGGTAAAGTAGAAGGAAACAATGCCCAACTTGACTATTTGGAAAAAACCTAAAATCAAAAAACAGTTCAAAACTTCACTTTGAGCCAGGACAGTGGGAAGACTCATTCCTGTCACATAATTATGAGCATCCACAGAACCTACTCAGGTCAGGCTTCTACTTTTCTTGGAAAATTATAACAACCACTTAGCCAATCTCCCTGACACTGTTCTCTCCACCCTCCATTCTTCTCTCCATATGGTTTACAACACTTAATCTTCCAAAAATTCAAATGTTATCACATTGCTACTCAAGAAAATGTTATTACCCAGTAGTCACATACAAAATAAAGCTAAACTTGGGAGCATTGACTGACTGGCCTTCAAAGTCAGCCCCGAGTCACCTTTTCTGCCTCCTCACGTGGCTCGGTCCGTGGTTAAACCTGCAACTCAGCCATTTCAAACCAAGTAGGGGTTTCCATATTGCTGAGCTGTTCACTCACTAGTCCTCCCATTAGCTTTGTCTGAACTCATTTCTCTGCCTATCACTCTCCCTCTCATTCCCTTCCCCGCTGATTCTATAAAAAATGATTTACTGTTTACAGAGATCCTCTGTTCAGACTCAGAAAAGCATCTTTTGGAGCCTTTTCTTAATTATGACTTGCTGTGGTCCTTGTCTCCCTCCTGAGCTGACTGCACTCTGAGAGTGCTGACTTCCTTTCACGCCCTCCTCTATCTGAGACTCTAAATACAGTGGTGGCCACAGCAGAGGCACCCAAAACATGTTTGTTGAATGACCTTGTCCACAATGAGGAACACAGCTTACTAATAAAACCAAAATGCTCCTTCTTCACCCCACAGTCTACATTCTTTCACTGTTATTTTTCTGATCCAGCTGTTTTTCAATTTAGGAAGTTTATTTATTTATTCATTCATTCATTCATTCATTGCACATCATTTCTTTTGAGTTGGTCAATCACCCAAGGCTGACAAAATAGTTTTCTTGCATCATCTTTTAAAAAATTTGAACCTGTTATCTAAGAAATATATTTCTTCTTCCAGATGCATATCAGCAACATTTATTATTGTGCTGTCACTTTCCTCATACAAGTTATAAATAATAATTCTGGATAGGGCCTTTTGTATGGCATTTATCTTACCCTCCCTAGGATTAGAGTTATGTCTTCTCTTGTTTTGTCAACTGGATCCTGAACCTTTCATACTTTTCATAAGCCCTTAACTTTCTTGAGATTAATAAATACTAGGTAGTTCTAGAATCAGAAGACCTAGGATTAGTTTTCACCTCTCCTCTGGGGCACCAATTCTGCCACATTTCTTAAGCCCTCCAGGCCTTATGCAGAACATTCTCTGCTACTCAAAATGTAGGAAATAGTAACACCTACACTGCAGAATGGTCTTGAAAGAATAAAGCAGAGAATACAAGTGGGCAGCTGAGTGTAGTAATTAACACAGAGTAAATGCTTAACATTTGTGTTGGATATTATTATTGCCAAGGTTGGCTGAATCAAACTAAAAATAGAAATATCAAGGTCATCAAATCTGTTCATTTACTCATCAGTGCATGGTTTGCTATACCTGTTGGAGAAATGAACCCCGCCTGAGAGAGTTTGATATTATTTATTTTTTCAAAGTTACAGAGGCTACATCTGCAAGATCAAAACATCAGCTGGGTTGGTTGCATTCCAAAGCTTCTCTTCTTGGTCTGTAGATGTCCCTCCTCTCCCTGTGTCTGCATGAGGTCTTTACTTTGTGTCTGTGTCCTAATCTCTTCTTATAAGGACATCAGTTATGTCTGACTAGATCCCATCCCAGTGAACTCATTTAACCTAATTACTGTTTTAAAAATCCTAGGAGCCGGGCGTGGTGGCGCATGCCTTTAATCCCAGCACTCGGGAGGCTGAGGTAGGCGGAGCGTTGTGAGTTCGAGGCCGGCTTGGGCTACAACGCGAGTGCAAGGCCGACCTGAGCTACATAGTGCGACCCTGCTTCATAAAACCAGGGCCGGGAGTTTGGATCAGTACCTTAAGCGCCTGCCCTGGCAGGCGCAAGGTTGTGAGTTCAATCCCTGGTGCCGCAAAAAAAAAAAAAAAAAAAAAAAAAAAAAAAAAAAAAAAAAAAAAAAAAAAAAAAAAAAAAAAAAAAAATCCTAGGTACTAGCAGTTGAGACATACATTGTTTGTTTTGGGGGGGGGGGTGGACACAATTCAGTCCACTAGCACCAGCAGTAGGCATCACACACATAAAGAATAGATGAGTAGCCAGACAGACTGCATAACCACTAATAACTACTCCCTCATCTGTCCTCCTTCTCAGAGGATTATATGTCCCCAACCTCTGCCACTTGGCCAGCAGTGCCTCTAGTGGGAGAGATCAGCACTCATGCTCCCACTGGGCTGAGCCATGTGACTTTACTGGGTCAGTGGTGAGTCAGTGCATGCACAGCCCTGCCCAGGCGGAAGTGTTAAGAGTTCCCGACTCTTTTACTAGCCTTCTTGTTCTTTTTCCTTTGCTGTAGGGCAGCATGTCTCAGATCAGGGCTGCCCTCCAGCCTCATGCCTACAATGAGGATACTAGAGAAGAGTCTCCCCTATGATTTTTGAATACAAGTGACAAGTAATTTCTTTTCTTTTCTTCTCTAAATCACTGGGATTTGGAGGGATTGTTTAATATCACACAGAAGCTGCCTAATATGATAGCCACAAACAACAACAAATTTGTGTATAAACTTAATAGTTTTCCTTACAAAAGGCACAGAAATGCTCTATGTCATCAACAAGGTAATTTTGATAAACACAGCTTTCAAAATAAGGAGTATAGTATAAACTATTCCATGAAGGATCAAAGACTTACGGGAATATTTTTCTACTTTTCTCATTCATGTGTAAGAGCATGCTGGCCTCCTGCATAGTTAAATGTTCCCTTGGATCTGAAGGATTGCAATATTTGCAATCGATCTCTCCCTATTCCAGAAGGAGATCCTCTTCTATTTCTGGAGAACTGCAGGGAATGTAGAAAATTGGAACTATTTCTTGTTGTTTGGCAAACTCAAGGACTCCCTAAAGCAGTGTGACTTCATTCACACCAGGATCAAGTTCACCAAAACACTTACTAAGTTTGCAGTTTAACTCAACAATCATACTACAGCATCCTGCTATTTCCCAGTAACTGAGTGAAAGTGACGATTACATCAGGCTATAAGGAGTGAGAAGGATTTTAGCAGATGAAAAAGGAGAGAAAGAATATCTAAGATGGTGCAAATGTGGAATAAAACCACAAACGGTAATGTAGATGTCTGAAGAGTCAAGAGTATCTGCAGTGTAAGGTAGGAAAACGGTTGCAAATAGAATAGCCATGCAACTGGAGTGTTGTCCCCGACAGCAGGTGTTTAGGATTCTCAATCAGAGCACTGTTCAAAAAACTATAGGCAAAATCTTCAAATTCTGTGGGTCACAACTTTATATAATCATAGCTGTTTTTTTTTAAATACTCTTTTTAATGCATAGCTTTGTATAGCAGTTAAAATGCAAACATTTTAAGCAGACATCTGACTCCATATGCTAGCTCAGCCATGGGTGTGACCCATTCAACCTGGGTACCTTGATTGACTTGTGTAAGCCTCTATTGTACCTTCTGTACAAGAGCAATAATAGTGATGGTTACCCTTATAAAATGAGGGTCATTGGACATAGAATGCCTGTAAAATTCTTGGCAAAATATCTGAGTCAAGAGCAAAAGTTCCAGAAAATAGCACTTAATAAAAATTGTTGTAATTACTGTTTAGGAGTGAAAACTTAGTCTTCTGTCTATAAGGAGATCTGTCTATTTATGAGCCTTAATTGTCTTCCAACATTATTAATATGTCTTTTAAAATGTGTCTGAGGTTGAGCCAAAAGAGAGAACGACAATTCAGTTCCTGATGCAGACTACAGGGAGGTCTCACAGCCTCTCAGTTCATGTCTTAGCTCAAACAGGGCTAAGTCCAAGTAGTTTACAACCAGCTGTGTGCCTGACATTTGGTGGTGACCACAGCAGGTGCAACTGCAGAGTTTGGACGAAGGAGAATGTGCCTGGCAACTCTTTGTCTGGAAGCCACTGGAAATCTATGCTCCTGCCACTATTAAGGTATGGGGACAGTTTAAATGGAAAACTCTGAGTCTGCATTTGTAGATAGCTTTTCTCTGTGCAAATGTTAGTTTTCCTTCCTTTATTGAATTGTTAGTTTCATTATTTTGGGATTTATTTAGGAGCTGAAATTTTAAATAAATCCTGTGATCAGACTTAGACTGATTGGTAGGGTTTTGAAGAAAATAAAGAATGAAAGAAATCAATAAGGATCAAACCATCAGTGGGCCTTTTACTTCTTAAATATTTTCTGCTTTAGTGTCAGATAAAGCAGTATTCTATTGGTGGATCTTTAAAAATGGACCAAGGATACAGGTCAGTGGCGTAAGAGACTGCCTGGCAAGTGCAAGGTACTGAGTTCAATTCCCGGTACCAAAAATTAATTAATTAATGAATCAATTAATGAATTACATGGGTTTGGCATGATTCACAATAATTTTCAACCCTTTCTGCAAAAAGCATGAGCACAACTCTTAAAAGGAAAGTAAATTCTGATATTTGCTTTTTTAATTTTTGTATTTAAGAGAAAAAAGACACATATAAGAAAAACAAAAAGCAAAAGAGACAAACAGATGACAACAGCAAATCCACAACAGTAACATTATAGGTTTACAAAACAAGATAATAGGAACTTGACGATGGTTGCAATATTGTGTATCATTATCTTCAACACGGTTGTTTACATTAACAGATATAGGCATGTAGAATTGATTTAATCATGTGAGTATTAACTGACATTTCTCAATAAATAATACATTCAGCAGTATAGTCATTTTAATTATCTTACATATACATATATACAGCTTTATGTCTTTTTCCTTTTTCCTTCCTTCTTTCCTCCTTTTCCCTTTCCCAATTACTTTTGCTATTTGAACAGTTTTACCCTTACACAGTATTTATTGTAGATTTTGGATCATATATACTTTTTCAGTTTCTTACACTAGGGAGACAATACAGTATTTACACATGTTGGTTTGACTTACCTCACTTATGAGTATGGTCTCAAGTCGTGTCGTTCATTTACTTATAAAAGTCTCAATGCAATCTTTCTTGATAGCTGAGTAGTACTCTATTGTATAAAAATACCACATCTTTTTTATCCATTCTTTGACTGATGGGCCCTTGGTTGCTTCCAAGATTTGGCTATTACAAACTGGGTTGGCAGAGAGTTCATGAACAAAAATCAAATTGCATGGGAAACACTTCCCAGAATCAACAACTGGGATCTCATCTTACTAAAAAGTTTTTGCATGTCAAAGGAAATCTCCAACAGAGTGAAAAGAAAACCCACAAACTGGGAAAATATCTTAGCCAATTGTCCATCAGACAAAGGACTTCTATCTAAAACGTATAAAGAATTAACAGGAATCAGGCCCCTAAAATTCAAGGACCCAATCCAAAAATGGGCATCTGAGATGAATACGCACTTCTCAGGGAAAGAAATACAAATGGCAAATAAATATATGAAAAAATGTTCAACATCAATGGTCATTTGCTAAACGCAAATTAAAACACTGAGATTCCATCTCACCCCAGAAACAATGGCCAAGATTAAAAAAATTAACCAACAACAAATGCTGGAGGGGCTGTGGGGAAAAGAAACTCTTCTCCACTGTTGGTGTGAGTGTAGACTGGTGCAATCACTGTGGAGGTCGGTATGGAGATTCCTCAAGAAGCTAGAATTGGTGATCCCATTTGACTCAGCTATCCTGCTTCTGGGCATTTTCCCAGAAGAAATGAAAACATCATACCACAGTGATACTTGTGCACTCATGTTTATAAATTCTGATATTTGTTTTACACTTTTGTCCCCTGAGAACTGACCAGAAAATCTACCAATATATTATCAGATTAAGACCAAATGATTGTAATAAAATATGTTGAGCTAATTTGTGAGATAGAGTACCACCCAGAGTGTAATAACTGCTTTTAATTACTGATGAGTTGATCCATTTCTATTGGATGATGCTGATAATTTTGGAAAATGTTTCAAATTACCAACATTAATTCACTGTCTCTATCCTTCTCTCTCTCCTCTCTCTCCTGCTCCCTTTTCTCTCCACCTATTTGCCCTATTTACTTCCCTCTCTCAGTCTCTTTTTTCCCTCTTTTCCTTTCTATCCTTTTCTGTACATTTCTCACCTTCATTTGTTAATTTATTCATTAGTTGCTTCAGTAAACATTCATTGGCACTTAAAGGAGCAACAGAGTACTGAGCAAACTAGATTTGAAAATAATTGCAATTCAGAATGGTACAATATCCTTTCATTAATTACAAAAGTCATGTAACTCAAAACACTTAAGGAAGAAAATTAATCAGTGAAAGTCAGATATTAGATGGTATCTGGAGTATGTATACTTTCAAAGCCTTCATATATTTATTACTTACAATTACCAATATGTTAATCATCTTTATGTTGTGGTGACAAAATACCTAGCAAAAACAATTTAAAGGAGAAAACATTTATTTTGACTCATAGCTTTAGACGTTTCAGTCCATGGTCTACTGGCTCCATTATTTTGGGCCTGAGAAGCAGAATATCATGGCCCCAGGAATGCATAGAAGAGAAAGTTGCTTGATTCAGAGGGAGAGAGAGGGAGGAAGGGAGGGAGACAGAGAGAGAGAAAGAAAGAGAGACTGAGACTGAAGACATATACCCTTCAAAGAAATATCACTAGCAACCTACTTTCTGCAACTAGGACCCACTTTCTAATGGCCCACTTAGCAATGAACTCATCAACAAAACAATTCATTGCTAAATCATCAATGAAGTTAGGGCTTTCACCATCCAAACTTCTCTCTAGGTCCCACCTCTGAACAATGTGCATTGGGGATGCTCATAAGACTTAATGTTTACCTGCTGGGTTAGGTCTTGCTTGGTTCCCATTTCTCCTTTCTATTCCCCCATTCTTACTTGTGGAAGGGAATATCTACACTGCACCTATCCCTTACCATTGTATATTGGAAGGACTACATAACTTGCTTTTTGTTTTTTACAGGGACTCATAACTAAGAGTATGCCTTGATTCTCAGAGGAGACTTTGCTCTTGAGATTTTGAGTACTGCTGGAATTATTAAGATTATGGGGTCCCTTGCAAGTGGACTAAATGCATTTTGCATCATGAGGTGAACTTGAGTCTTTGGAGTACAGGAGTGAGGTTTTTATTGGTTGATACACTGTGTCCATTTGAGAAATTTAGAAGTTTAACTAAGTGACTCAGCAGGGGGCCAAGGTCCTCACTTTGGAAACATCCTGAGCCTGTGCAAGAGGAGGGTTTGGAGATGTTGTGAGTGCTACACCTGCCCTAGCCAGTGGTAGCCTGCTTACAATACAAGGGAGGAGAAAAGGCTTGCTCCCCAACTCTTTCTGCCCTTGCTGCTTTTGCTGTCTTCTTCCACCTTGAAGTGTTGCCCCTGTGCCATGCCACCCTGCCTGGGAGCCTGATTATGGACTGAAACCTCCACAAACTGTGAGCTAAATAAACCTTTCCTTCCTTAATACTGGGCACTGTATATTTTGTCTCAGCAAGAAGAGAGAAGTAACCAAGACAATACTACAGTTTGGATATGAAATGTCTCCCTGAGACTCATCTGGTAAAGGTGTGGTCTCCACTGCAGCAGTGCTCATAGGTAGGCAATTTGAAGGGAGTTATTGTATCATAAAGGTTGCAACTTCAGAGGCTGGAAATTTAGCTCAGCAGCATAAGTGCCTGCTTGGCAAGCACAAGGTCATGAGTTTGGTTCCTGGTACAAAAAAAAATGTTGTTGTTTTTTTTTTTTTTTTACTTTGAATGATGTTACTTCATCATTCAAAGTAAACTGTCCACTGCTTTTCCTGTTTTCAGACTTCAGACTGGTAAAAAATTCATGACTACTTCTGACTGGGCCCTACTGCGTTTTCAGAGAATTAGAATAGCTTGAATGCTGGTGGACAGGTGTTTTGTTTTGTTTTGTTTTAAACCACACTACTTTATGCCAGAGTAGTATTCCATTTCATATGAATACCACATTTTCTTTATCCATTCATCTCAAACTTGAGGCAATGTTAGTAAATGGATGTACCTCAACACCATAATTTTAAGTGAAATAATCAGATACAAAGGCTTAAATATCACTTTGTTTCTCTTGTGTGAGAAACACAGTGTATAAATAAGGAGTAAAATAGATGATGGATATTAGGAAAGAGGCAAATTTTGTTCAGCTAGGAAGGGGGATAAGAGATAGGAGAAAAAAGGAGGGAAGGGGAAAGGAATTTAAAGAGAATAAGAAATGAAACATGGAAACATTTTTTGTAAATGGTGAGGGAATAAAGGGCTGGAGGGAGGAGAGGGGAAGGGGACAAAAAACAAGATGTGTTGTGGACATGTACAAATCCCCCACAATGACTGTGATCAGTATGTACTGCAAACATGAACTAAAAAAAGATGAAAAATAAATCATCCTAACACCTGATCATTTGCTTCTATTAGGTAAAGAAATTCATCTACCTCCCTACTCAACTTTCCAGATATAGGCTGGCCCTGAAGTTTTGACAGATGGAATATTTTCCTGTGCATCACAGAAGTCTCAGGAAATGACTCTCACGCAAGAACAAACCATAGACAGAAACAGAGCTTTGTTCTGGAGCTGTTCCTGTACTCCAAGGTGCTCCATCTCCTGCTGGCCAGGGAGATACTCAGAGTCTTATACAACATATTTCCCTGAAAATAAGGCCTAGCAGGGAAACAATCAGCCTTGAAAACTAGAGATCAAAAATCCAGCCCAATCAGCCATCATTTCTTACCTACCTGCCAGAGTAGCCACTGAAAAAGAGAACTGCATTCCCTTCCCATTTGAACAAGTTTTTTCTACCTCCTAAGATCTATCCTCCATTATGCTTCTTATTTATACTTCAGGTGTCTCACATGAGAGAAACAATGAGATATTTACACATTTGTGTCTGATTTATTTTACTTAAGATTATGGTCTCGAGATGCAGCCATTTACCTAAACTGCTCCCCAAGTAACACTACATGCTATCTGTATTTATGTTTGGTTAAAAAAAAATGGCTACAGGCATGGAGTATCTGAAATATCGTTCGGGTGGACAGATGGGAGAACTTGCATTTTAGGAAGGATGGTGAAGTATTCAGGAACCTGAGATCAGTTCAGTAAGATGGAATGGGGGCCCATGAGACTGATTCTTAAATAGAACTGAGTTTAAAAGTCAGGAAGAATGGTAAAACGTGGTGAAAATTTAGGGACTAGGGCAGCAAGGGAGAACTAGTTGAGCTGATCGATCCTGGGCCCACAGGTACAGTTGGCAGTCAGTGTTTGTTTCTGGATGAAGTGGTGCAGTTTAAATGCTTAAATCCAAGGTGAGGTATCTTATGGAACGAGCCCAGAGAATTCTATGCCAGCGGCGCCTTCATCAGAGGAACAAAACCCAGGGTGACTCAAAAATTCTGGTGAATTCACCAAATCAGTGACTGAGGCTTTGTGGTATAGTTGAAAGAACATCAAATACAAAAGAAAAAAAAATGATTGATTTCCCACTTGTCAGACAAATTACTAGTTTTTCATTTCAGAAAACCTATTTTCATGCTTTTGAGCCTATACAAATTAAATTAAAAAGACCTGCCTTGCCAGGCTCGCTGTGAGGATCAAATAAACTACATCTGGGAAAGTGCATGATGTAGTGTTAATGTAGACCATTTGGACCTTTTTTTCCTCCCTTCTCTCATCTTCTGTTCCATTCTACTCTCTCACCCTTTTCTCTTCTGTTTCTTATTCAACTTTCACATAGCTATGGAGGAAGCAAGAATCAAAACCCACCGGGGCTGCCAAGGAAGTCAGATTTTCAGAACTCACGTGGACCTTGCCACAGCGATCTTGAGAGGCATTAACCTGCTGGCATCTTCCACCACTCTCACAGCCAGGGTGATGCTCTGTGCCCACATGGACGTAAGCAGGGGGTGACCCCTGAGTCAGGGTCCCTCAGGGAAGATGAGTGGAAACCCCAGCAAATGCAAAGCATGTGTTTTATGTAACAGAGAGATCACAGGGGCAAACTATCTGTCAACTGTTTTCACAGATGCCCGGGCTGGGGAGGGTTGTTGAGGGCACAGGAAGCTTTGCTGCAGCCCCTTCAAAGATGACTCACTCCTCTGCCCTGAAGGAAATCTGTGTCAATCACCAATGTGGTGGAGATTTGGTAACATCCTCTATGAAGTTCTTATCCACTGAGCTGACAAAGCAGAGTTTAAGCAGACCTTAAAGATATTCGTGTGACCCAAACTGGGCATTATTTATCTTGTAAGTAGATGGATAATGGTACTGCTGCCCCAGGAAAAGACTCTGGATGTGTCTGTATGAGGGTGGTAACTGAAACCACACAACAGGACAAATGTAAACAAAACATTAGTTTGCTAATCTAATAATAGAAGCTTAAAGCTACTGAGAAAATCACACAGGAGGAGAGTGGAAAGTGGAATCTCTAAGGTGTCAGGTTAAGAATTTCAAGATGTCAGAATGGCAGGGGGCTTGGAGTGCAGACTGCATACAGGTTGGGAAAGATGGAGAGGCCATTCAAGGGTTTTCCACTACTTCTAGCATAAATTCCTAGGATCTTCACAATGCCCCAGTGTCCTGGAGGCTCTGTATGCATCACGTTCTCTTCTCCCACATCCAGCTCTCCGTCCCTACCTCATCACCTTTCTTTAAATTCGTCCATTGAACCGCACTCCCTCCTACCATCAGACCTTTACACATGCCACTCCTGTGTCTCAAAGGCTCTTTCCCAAAAAGGCACTTTAACTCAGTCTCAGATAAAGCAGCATTTTCTCAGGAAAGCCTTCCCTGACCAATCTAGAACAAATTAAACTCCGTAATTACAGGCTTTTAAAGAATCATGTTTCTTTCTCTCCCAGCACTAATCACAGTTTGTCTTTATACATTCATTTATGTTATTTGATAAAAAATGTCTCATGCACTGCATTGTAAATGCTATCAGGGTAGGACTCAAGAAATCAAGGACACAGCTATTAGATTCTAGCTGAATAGTAGTGGTAGTCCATTAGAATCCAGGCTGGTGTGGCAAGGGACTTCCTCTACTCTCTCCCACTACAGATTGAGCATCCCTAATCTAAAAGTCCTAGATCTAAAATGTTCCTTAAATCTGAAAAATTTTTAATCACTTGCTTGATATCACAAGTGGTAATACGACATCTGACCTCATATGACAGGCAGAAATCAAAATGCAGGTGCACTACAAACATTTAAAAATATTACCCTCCGCATGTATATATAAGACATATGTGAAATAAAAATGAATTTTATGTTTAGACTTGAGTCTCAACCCTGAGATATTGTGTATATGCAAATATTTTAAAGTCCAAAAACTAAATCTAAATCATTTCTGATCCCAAGAATTTTGGAGAGGGACAGTCAGTTTGTAGCACATGCCTGAGTAACCCTTCAGAATCACTGCTTTGTTTCTCCATGATCTGATATTCCAGACATATCCTGGCCTATCTCAAGCCTCAAGCTTGCTCCCAAGGTTGGTATAAGATCAACCATTGAGAAAGTTTTGTAGTCATTGCTTGATAATCTTAGCAAGGGTCACAGACTTCTTTAACAATTTGATGACATCTATGGATAATGCTAAGAGTTGAAAAACCTGTGTCAAAGTTCTAATCTCTGTACCTGTAAATGTGACCTTATTTAGAAACAGGTCTTTCAAGATGATTAAATTAATATTAAGTCATTAGGGTGGGGTTTAATCCAATAAAACATGTGTTTTCTATAAATAAATTTGGCTGCTGAGATAGACACATTCAGAGAAGATAGAGGGAGAAAATATATGCCAAGCAGTGGCTGCTGCTACTACAGGCTAAGAAAGAGACATGACGTAGATTTTCTGTCACAGCCTTCGAATGAACATACCTTACCAACAATTTCATTATAGGCTCTGGCCCCCAGAATTGAAAGACAATACATTTCTATTGTGTAAGGCACTCGGTTTGTGGTATGTTATTAAGTCAGACCCAGGAAATGTACTCAGATATCTGCTTTCTGTAGAAATAAAATCCAGCAAGGACATCACCAACTTCATATGTAATTTCCAGAGGTTCACAGATCCACTAGTGCCCTGGTTAATAATTTCATAGCACCCATAAAGCTCCCATAGCAAAATCTCCCACATAAAGGTAAAAGAAAAAATAAAACTGGCCCTTGGCTAGACACCAACTTGATGTCTAGCAAAGCTATATTGATCACTTAGTCATGCAGATAACTGTGAGGAGTTTAAGATGGGAACTTTCCCTTGAGGAAAACAAAATTGGCTGGGAAATCTTGTTCTAGTCTTTTACTTCACTGGGCCCTTGTAAATAGTCCGTGAGACAAATGTTACGTCCCCATTTCAGAGAGGGGAAAGAGAGACCCTGAGAGATTCCACAGCCTGCACCAATCCACACACCTCAAGAGAAGTGGTGCTGAGATAGGGCCTCCGTTTGTGTTCCCCTGAACCTGGTGCTTTCCCACTCTTCCCCTGACTGCGCACACACGACCTCTCTAAACCAGAGCACACAGAGTATGGCTTCCTGGGCTCTAAGGTTACAGGGAGACTGAGATGGTTTGGGGGGTTTAGGGATGTGTCAGTGGTTTCTGGGGAAATAGGAGAACAGTTAAAAAATAAAACAGAATTAAGGGAGGAAAAGAGTGAAAGAGAGAGAGAAAAACTTCTGATTACGTCTTATTTCTGTTCCTTGGCATCATCCTAAATTCATTCAAACTCTCCAAGGATCTTGATAAGAAAGGATTTTTTTTCTAGCTAGGCAGTGATAGAGACAAAAATGTGTTAGTTAAGTCAAAGTAAGTCAGCCGCGACGGGGGTAGTTATCAACAGAAACTTTAAACTGGGATTTTCAGGGTCAGGGCTGGGGTCATGGTGAGAATGAGAAATACAGAAAATTCAACCTCTCATCCATCCTAAGAGTTTGTTGGTCACGTACTTGGAGGCAGGTTGTATGCTTTGTAGACAAAGTTGGTAACGCAGAACTCTCCATCTAAAGGGACTGACCAGCAATTTCTTCAGCCAGGACGATAAAGTGAAAGGTTGCACCGTAAGCAAACATCAGCGTTCTGTAGAGAGAAGAGTAGGCATCCCTACTAACTTCTGTGCAAGAAGACAGCTGGGTTGAAGTTGGCCCTGAATCTGAGAGGTGATTAGCTATGGAAAATGGGACGCTGAGACATCTACAGATCAGGCCACATTTCACATTTGCAATTTGACTTCCCAGTACACATTCAACTTGATTACTTACTTAACTTGTTGTAACTTGACCAGTGTAAATGCTTGTGTCTCTTTCTGACTCTGTGACTATGAACTTGCCACTTAATATTTCTCCAGATTTCTTAGCTATGAAATAGACAATAAACATATCTACTTAACAGGACTATTGTGAATGAAAAACTACCACTTATAAAATGCTTAGGACAGTTTCTGGTGATTGCCAAATATTATGAACTAGTTGAAAGAGTATTATTATTATAACTGGAAAGTGTAATGAAGTCCAAAGGTCATCAGGGAAAGCCAGTATATTGTCCAAGGTGTTTTGGATAAAAGTGAATATGTATAATGAAATAAATACTTCAAAAAAAAAACAGGACAAAGAACATTCAATGTTCAACCTCAAGAAGTTAATCCAAGAAACCATCCCAAAAGAAGGAAAGAAAGAAAAAGAAAGAAAGAAAGAATGAGAGAGAGAGAAAGAAAGAAAAGAAGGAAGGAAGGAAGGAAGGAAGACCTCCCAAGGCAGATACATAAGAAATACTGAATTTTTAAAATTCTGGTAAGACCTATTTCCATTTTTGCATTTCTCACATCCTTTCTGTTTCCCCATAGCTTCATTAAGTTATGGACAAACTGAATGGTACCATCTTTATCCCATGATTTATCCATTATTATTATTATTGCCACCCCAAAATCAAGTGTATCCATGGATTGATAGATGAGCTTTGCAGTCATTAAAATCTTCAACCTGGAGGTTTATTCAGTATATCCTCAGCTACATGTGCAATAATGGAAAGCAGGAGGACATTCCTCCACCCAGGTGAGAACTAAGTCCTAAACTGTAGATGTGGTTATATGCCCAAAGCTTCTCTATACTCTTTATTCCTCTCAGTGTGTGCTTGTTTTATGAATTGAATTCAGCTAGCAAATCTGTATGGGTCACTTAGTTATGCAGATAACTGAGGGAATTCAAGAAGTTTAAGAAGGGGACTTGCCCTTGAGGAAAATAATATAGACTGGGAAATCATATTCTAGTCTCATGTTAAAAATAGTTAAGTGATTGTGGAAGTCTGGCTGTGGCATTAGGGTGGCACCAGAATATCTCACATGCTCTGGCTGAAATGTGATTGAAGTCATATATTTTATCCCAAGCTTCTGTTCTCCTCCCCAAATTTCAAATGGCTATTTGTCTTGCTCACCTTAGATATGATTCCCAGTGTTTCTAACATCCACATCACCTGAGAGCTAGTGAGACATGCAGATGCTTAGGTTGGCCCTAGATCTAATAAATCTGAGACTCCGAGGTGGAGACCAGCAATCTATTTTAATAACTCTTTCCAGTGGTTCCATGTTAGGCTAGAGTTTAAGATCCACAGCTCTAGGAATTTGATTCTAACCTCCCTAACCTGAAATTGGATTGAAGAACTGTGACAGACAGAAGGTGTTTTTACTTGAGTGTGTGTATCCATCAGTGCTCACTAGAGAAATAGATTTAATGTAAAATATATAAAGATTTACAAGGCAGGCTTACTAGTGCCTGCCTGCTGAGCCAAGTGTGGAAGATTGCAAAAGGTCTGTCTGTGAGCGGGAGATCTGAAGGATCCAACTGAAAACCTGGAGCTCACTGCAGTGTCTCATGTGAGTCTGTATCGAGAGGCCAAACAGCCTGTGGTAAAAGTCTGGAGTCTGCACTGGAAGCCAGGAGACAGTGTCCAAGGTGACGGTGCAGACTGGAGCTTCTCTGAAGAAAACAGAAGCGAGCCTTCCTTCTTCCTTTCTCCTTTACTCCGTTCAGGCTACAAGCCTATTGATTGGTGCCACTCACACCCCAGGTGGGCCTTCTGTCTCCTTCCAGACACATCCAGAACTATATTGATTCAGTTTGTCTGAATCTTCTTACTTGGGGTTATAGCTCAGCAGCATATGTAACTGCCTGGCAAGTGCAAGGCCCTGAGTTCGATTCCCAATTCAAAAAAATGAAACAAACAAAATTTTGGTGCTTCTTACTTAATTGACACGATAAATTAACAATATGTTTTTTTTTACAAAAAGAGGTGACAAAGATTGCATGTACTGTAAAAAAGAAAAGACCCCAAGGTATTATTAGCACATTGGTTTGAATACCTTTGTATAAAAGATTAAAAACAGATGGATAGAAGACTGTCCCAACTCTTAAAAATGAACCAAGGAAGGACTAATACTAACTCTCAAAGATGAACCACGGAAAGATCAATATTTTCTTTAAAGCTAAGGTTGATCTGAGTCCAATAAATAGTAAAATGATTCATTTTAACTTAAAAGTTATACAGCATGCAGTCATTCAAGAGGTATTTAGTATTTAGGTGGAAATATGTTTAGAGATGCTGATGGTAAATGCCCAACTCAATAATTTGGAGTATAAGTATGGGGTGGTGATATAAGAAGTTGATAAAACTTTTAATTTCATATCACCAAAATGCTATTTGGAAATGTGCCAAATATATACCAGCAGCTTTGTATGAGAATGATTATCAACTCATTCTCATCTCCAAGGATTGTAAACTTTTAAATATTTGTGAATTCTAAAGGTGAAAATGGCATTATATCATTGTTTACCCTTGCATTTTTTTAGTTATTATGAAAGTTGTATATTTAAAAAAAAACAGTGTTTAGACTTTTTCTTGTCTTGTGAATGTCTCTTTTGTAGTCGTCTGGAAATATTTTTGGTTAGTAAACTGTCATGTTATGTAGCAAATTCATTATAATATGTTTTCTTTCACTCATTATTTGACTTTTAATCTCCTTTATAATATATATGTGCATGTATGTGTGATTTATGTGCGTGTGTGTTAAATATAGGCTTTGTGCAGTTAGTTGTCTTTTTCCTGGGTGGTTTCCTTTAATGTTATTTTCTTTATTTGCCAAAATAATTTCAACCCAATATCACCTTATTTTTGCCTATGTTTTATTTTAGTGGCCTCTAAAAAAATCCTGGAATGGTTTCCAGTTTTTATATCCATCCATTTAATGCACTGCAATTTATTTCAGTGCATATATAGTATGGATAAAACTACAACTAGACTTTGTTCCTGTATGAAATGCATTATTTCCCCAGTTCTCTCTCTCTCCCTTTCTCTCCCTCTCTCTCCCTCCCTCTCTCTCCCTCTCTCTCTTTCTCTCTCTATCTCTCTCTCTCTTTCTGTTTGCGTGTGTGTTACTAGCATTGAACCCAGGGCCTTCACACTGAGCTACATTCCCAGCCCTTTCTTAAAAACAAATGATTTTGAATTTATTTTGACATGAAGTTTTGCTGAGTCACTAAGTTACCCACTGCTAAGCAGGTCACAAAATTTCAATCCTCCTGCCTCAGCCTCCCAGAGTGCTGAGGTTACAGGCATGTGCTATCATGCCCAGCAATGTTCTGTGTTCTTTTTGGTAAAAAAAAAAAAATCTACACCTGGTAAGTGCTTATGATGCTATGCAATATAAATTCATCCATCTGTTTCAGGACTTTTGTGCCTAACGATTTATCTGTGAATTGCAGAATCTGTCCAACTTCTAATTTTACTTAACATTTGCTTTCTTATCTTATCCAGTCCCAACCTTTTATTTTTTCCAGATGAATTTTGAAATTGCTTTGTCAAATTACATAGGAAATATTTTTGGAATTTTATATCCTTTAATAAAAATTTTATCTCCATAGAATATTTAGTAAACTTACAAATTGATTTTTAAAATCTTTATGTAAGTGCTATATATTTATTTAACCCATGTATTATTTTTCAAATCGAAGCTCCAAAAATCTGTTTTCAGGGTTATTTCTAGCATTCTTACTTTATTCATGCTAATATTATATTCACATTAATAGGAATATAACTTTTAAAGTTTTATTTCTGATTATTTCTAATATTTGAAAATCCATTGATTTTTGAAATACTTATCTTCAAAATTTCATCTGTTTGAACAGATGCTATTGCTTATGTCTAGATGTGCCCCCATAGCCTCATGTACTCATGGTGGGGCTTTGAGAGGCAGCTGGATCATGGGTATGTGATACTGGATTAGTCCACTGCTTGGTTTAGCATAGTTCTGAGTGTGGTTGAATGAATTTGTTGAAGATGTTAGCCCCACCTTGGTTGTGAGTGGCATCAACCAATTGGCTTGTAGCTTGGATGAAGTAAAAAGGAAAGTGGGAGGAAGTCTGCCATTTCCTACTGCCGTGCCCTGGACTGTTTCTGCTCTGTGATACGCTTTGCCATGCCAACTTGCCTTGAAGCCAGTTGGACTGAAACCTCTGCAAAATTGTGAACTAAAATAAACCTCTCCTTCTATAACTTATGGGTGTTGAGTATTTTGTTCCAGGAATGAGAAAACTAACTAGGAAACAGATGTTCAGCTGGGTAACAAGATGTTTGCCTCCCCAGTGTGCAGAAATGTTCAATTTTTCAAGAGCAGTAGGTGGAGGAAGGCACAGCCACTATTCAGAGCTGCATCCTTCCAAAGAAACATCTCATCTCCTTTAACCGTCATGGGCTGTGTGGTGGGGAGGAGTTCATAAGCAGGAGGTGATGACATGGCCAGTTCTTCATTAGTGCCTCTCAGTAAAAGAAAGTGGTTAATGACTTTCTAAACTTGGTCCTCAACTTTGAGCCTCTACATGTTTCTGTGAATCACCCCTGGACATGATGGACACAGGGCAAGGGGATGGAGTGGGAGGGTCTAGTAGATACCTAAGAGGCCCTCCAGAAGAAATGGCAAAACTCATGTGTTCATCTGTTCACACTACAGGAAAATCTCTGTTGATATCCTATTACACATATGTATGCCTATGTGTCTCTCTATCTGTCTATCACCTATCTATAGGTACTGCAAGTTCCCTCAAACTCACAAGCTAATGGTCTGGTTGCCAGCTCGTGGGCTTCATGGGACATCACTGGGTCATGACAGCTCTAAATTCATCAGGTGGATTAATCCACTGATGATATCATTATTTGATGGCATAATTGGGGGGTGATGGAAACAAGAGGTAGACCTAGTTAAAGTTCATGGATCATGAGAGCATGTCTCTGAGAAATATATCTGGGCTTTGGCCCCTTGGCACCTTTCTGTCTGTCTCTCTCCTTCTGTCTCTGTCTCTGTCTGTCTGTCTGTCTCTCTCTCTTCCTTATGGTACTAGGGAGTTAACTCATGCCTTTATATTAAGCTACATTCCAGCTCTTTTTAGAGGACAGGGTCTCACTAAAGCTCTTCCTTTAAATTGTAATTCTCAGGTATGTTATCATAGCAGTGGAAAAAATATATATAAGATAGTGAGATTTCCTGTTTTCATTGTAGTTCTAACAAAACACACACATGCATGCACAAACACACACACACACACACACACACACCCCTGCTACAAGATAGGCTGAGAGGGTTTTTCCCCTCTATCACGATCTAGTTCTCTGAATGTGAGGAAAATTTAACTGTGATGAGCACTCGACTGGTCCTGAATCTTTCCTTTCTCCTTCACCTTCCACAGTGACTTTGCCAAGACTGTCACCGACTCCCTCCAAACACCCTCACCTGACCCATTGCCCCACTCCCCGCAGTACCCACACACCATCCACATCACATCTCCCTTGAGCACTGGCACTACCTTCTCTCCATCTTCTTGCTTTTCCCGTCGCTCCCTGACTATCCATTTCCACATAGCAGCCAGCAGGATCAGATTTCGTGACTTGTCTGCTGAAAATGCTCCAGCTTCCCATTGCCCTTCGACTAAAGTCCAGACTCTTTGCTTGGGCACTCCAGCTTCACCTGCCTCCTTGCTCATCTAGACCCCTGCCAGTAAAGGTTCCATTCACCAAGTCCCATAAGTGTGAACCTGTACATCCCTATGGAAAGACTATCTCATTGCTGCCTTTCCTTTAACTCTTCCCTCTGCATATTCTCCTGATGGGCTTCTTCTTGATGTTGGGATCTCTACTGAAAGGGGACTTCCTCAAAGAGGCCACTCCTGACCATCTCTATCTAAAGGAGTTATTTTTTCACTCTATCCTCTCACCTTCCTTTCATTCCATAGGAAGATCTTGTCACTTCTGGCTTTTAGATTATTTGTATATTATCTGTCGCTCTTTCACCAGAATCCGGGTTGCTGAGGACAGGGTTCTGTTATTGATTCTACCTCTAGTGCCTAGAAGAGTATCATACACAGAAGGGTGCTATGGTTTGGATATAGTTTGTGAGTGACCCCCCCAGATCATGTGTGCAGGAATTTTGGTCATCAATATGGCTGTGTTGAGACCGGAATCTTTATGAGGTGGCATCTGGTGCAAGGTCATTAGGTGACAGGAGTACTGCCCTTGGAAGAGCATAATGCTGACTTAACTCAATGAGTTCTCACAAGACTGAGTTATAAAACAAGAATCACTTCTACTTTGCCTCTCTATACACAACTATCTCCTTTTCTGCCTTTCTGCTGTGCTTTAACACAGCCAGGGAGGTACTTGCCTGGGTGATGGTACCATAGTCTTGATCCTCCAAGACTGGGTGCTAAATAAAACTCTTCATTACAAAGTACTTAGTCCCACGTATTTTGCTGTAGCTACACAAAATTAACTTAGGTGTCAGTATTGCTCAGTGAAATAAATGGGTTCTGGATAACTTGGTATAGCAATACTTCTTTAGCCTGAAAAGTACAATCCCCAAGATACCATTCTCTCTTTGTGGGACTCTGTATGCTGTTAAAAATGGCCTGTTTCTGGTTTATTTCACTCTTGACTGCTGCTAGAAATCATACAAGTTGGAATGGATTCAAGAAAAAGAGGTGCAGTTAAGGAGGAATGGGACGAAAATAGAGGCAGAAAGGAGGCTTCAGCTTACCCAGATACAGCTCTGCCCCAGTAAGGGAGGTGACTGTTGACTTTCTGGCTATTGGCAAAAGTTGTGACAGTGAATGGAGACATTGTCCTGACTTTTCATTGCTGACTGTTGCTTTTTAAAGCCTGGGAGTGGGATGGCCATGACCCTTGATGAGCTTATACTTCTGCTCGTGATTACTTAGTGATCTCTTACCCAGATTTACAAAGTACTTGTGGCTACTTCTGGTTTCCAGTGTCATTGTGACTCTTTCTTTTTATGTTAAAATGAACATTTGATTATGAAGTTGGGGAAGGATCAGAAGTCCACAGGCAATGCTGACAATCAAAAAAGGATGATACTGAAATACATAGTTTTACTTTCAACCTATATCATTCAAAATCAGCTGTAGAGAACTGTGTTTTTTAAAAAATCCATTATGTCTCTTTATGTAATAAACACAACTTATATAAGTATTGTGCAAATAGACTACACCTACCAAATAAAATAATTGTGTGACATTATCATCAGTTTTTCTTCCAAGTCAAGGGCAACTGATGCGGACCTAATTCTTCTAGCCTAGGATGAGTGTAGTAGTTACTTTCTCATTGCTGGGACAAAATACCTGACACCCAGAAATTTAAAAAGGAAAGGGTTACTTTATCTCACAGTTTGTAAAGGTTTCAATTCATAGTCAGTTGGTCCCAAGACAGGGCAGCATGACTGAGGGACATAGCAAAGAGAAATGTTTCATGCCAGGGCAGGCAGAAATCAGTGATGCAGCAGCATCCAGCCTCGCTTTCCCTTTTGTTCCATCCAGGCCACAAGCCTGTGAGTAGGTGCCACTCACACCCAGGTTTGGCCTTCCCGTTTACCCATGAGAACTGCGCTAAACCAACCGGTAGACTAAAGTAGCTGTCACATACCCTTCATCCATATTTATACGCCTTCAAGACAGCGACCTCCGAAAAGTCCTACCTCGTGAAGCTTTGGGTGGACATCTAGATACAAGCCATAACAACGGGCATAATGTTAATACTATCCAATTCAGAAGTTATTTCACAGATGAAATGACATACAATTGTAAGTACAGCCTGAAAGAAGACAAGTGCTCACTGTTGTTCTCTGGGGTTGAAGGTGCTGCAAGTTAATTTTTTCTAATGTAGCATACATACAAAATGTCAAGGCTCATAAGAGATACATTCATTAATAAAACATTGCTGTTTTCTTTAAACTAGTTATATATATTGTATGGAGGTTGCTTGAATGTGACCAGGTGTGTATGCATACTTCACCATTTGACTACAAAGCATTGGAACACAGAGTGATCCAGAGTAGCCCAGGGGCAGGCCAGCTGGATCAAGGTGAGCTCAGAGAGGTCACTGCTTTGCTGGATCTCCAGGATCCAGATCTAATCCTCAGCACACTTGTAGTCTTTAAAGTTTGGTTTTGTTGGTTAATAGAGGCTAGGTCAGACATTCAAAGAAATAGACACAAACATCTAAGATTGGTAAAGTTTTGGCCCCCTATTATTTACAAATCTCTGTGTTACACATTTTACTAGTGCTATTTCATTTAACCCCAACAAAAACCATTTTTCTTCTGTATAGGAAGTAGGGCATTCTTATAAAGTTACAAATAACTGCTCAAGGTCACATAGTGGTAACAAATGAATCAGTATCGGAATTCAGGAATATAGATTTCAAACACTTGTCTTTCTATTACATTCCACAGTATCCCTCATAGACTGACATATGCTAACCACCTGAAATTAGTTAAGTTTATAAACCAAAATGACAACTAATTATTTTTTAATGCTTTTGCAACTTTTCCAATGAGTGGAATACTTAAATCTACTATTTTGGGTATTCACATATGATGAAGAAATTACTTGAGGAGAAAAATTTCTAATCAGAAGGGAATCCGCCTAGGCTGGAGGAATAATTCTGACTTTACTGAATGCAGGTTGGCTGTTACTCTGACCAGCCAATATCTGGGGAAGGCAAGATCAGCCAGAAAAGTAGATTTTCTTTCCTAGTTCCTATTGCTTTTCCTTGATTGTCAGCATGTCCACTCTGTGTGCTCCTTGCTGCACTAGAGATCTACTTGAGACATTTAGCCTGTTCTTGGCAGTGGCTCCTTTGGCCTCTACTTCTCCATTTGGTGTAGTCTTGTACGCCAGTATTCTACCAAGATATTCAAGACCAAAACTCCAGAGAATTAATGGTGACAGTGTGCTTGGTTCTGCCTTTTGAGTTTACTTCTCTATAGACTTTTGACAGACAGAGTGAAGCAGAGGCTGAATAGTTTTGTCGTAGCCAAAGTAGCTACACATAACCTTAATTTTGTAATTGTCCCCAATAGTCTCTCTATATCTGCCAGATTTCATATTTCTCTCTCCTGGATACAGTGAGAAAAGCACTTACAAATTCTTGGTTTTAGAGTCCTTAACTAAACTTTATGTGAGTCAACCTCCTTCTGCCAAAATACTTTGTCTTCAGATGAAATGGTAACATTGCAGTATTTTTTCACATCAGCTTAATTCTGATTGCACCTTGAGACCACAATCTAATGGCAATCTTGCTATAATTGAACTTCATGATTTCTTGTTTTTCAGTCCTGGGCTTTCAGACCTTCTTTTTCCATGGCTTACATAGATAAATAGCTAATTTATCCATTCATTAGTTATAGGACTTGAGCTTCTTACTGGTAGCTTTTCATTGCCTAGCTAAAATACCTGAGAAGAACAATTTAAAGAAAAAAAGGTTTATTTTGGGTCAGAGTTTCAAAGACTTCAGTGTGTGATCCACTGGCTCCAATTTTTTGAGTTGAAAGTGAAACAAAGCATCATGGCAGTAGAATCAAGTGAAGAACAGGCTGTTCACCTCATGGTGGCCAGGAAGTAGGAGAGAGAATGTCAGAGAGCAAGGGGCCAAGGACAAGACATGATCCATAAGGGATTGTCCCCATGACCTGGTCCCTTCTAAGAGGCATTATCTCCTACATCTCCATCACCTCCCAAAAGTCTATTTAGCCAGGAATCCATCTATGGGTTAACTCAGTAATGAATTTACATACAGCACTTATGATCCAATCACCTGCCAAAAGCCCAAATTCTTGATCTTTAGCCGAACACTAAAGATCAACCCTTTAATCCACACAGCCTTGGGGAATAGTCCAGAACCACACTATACCAACTGTTAATCACAGATTTTAATCTTTTTCCAAGTTAGAGACTCTAAATTTATCTCATTTATGTTGAGTAAATTTGTGTTGACCATTCTTCCAGAAACATGTGGATTCATACAAATGGAAGACTTATTAGGAAACTTAGTTTTGAATGATTTGGATATACTGAATGGTTGTTTATAGCAGGAATTTAGGGAAAGCTTTTATATACCTCCATTCCATGAGAATCTACAGAATAGCATAAGAGATTCTATCATTCTTGTATTATTGGAACTATTTGAATTATCTTGATAAACCAGGGACATTATTCCTAAAGTCAGTGGGATTCTCTTTAAGGTTATTTTCCTTCTTTGTTAAATAGTAACATCTCCTATAAGGTAAATAGGTCCCCAGATATAGGAATAATTCTGAATTTATAATAAAAGAGGCGTATGGGTCATGGTTTATGGAAGAACATTCAGTTTAGAAGTATTCTATGTGAAGGTAACTTGTTACAGTGGTGGGATCTGAACTGAAAATCTTTGAGCTGCTTGGCAGTTCTCAAATTTATTCTTCAATATGCATCAACTCCTTTGAATTATACGTTTATGATGGTAAATGATTTCGCCTCCTCCTTCCCTCCTTCCCCCTTTTTCTCCTTTGTGTTTTGGGATATGGGTAGTTTGAGATAGAATTTTCTAGGAGTGCTATGAGCCGTATTTGTTGATATTATTGAGGTAGGATACATAAAGATTTAAACAAAATCCTTAGTGACAAGATATCAGAAGTTTTGGGATCTATGTGAAAACCTTTAAGTTTGCTTTTTATGTGGTGTGAGTTACAGCAAAAAGAACATATGTGTGGTGGCTAAACTGGGAGGTGATTATGAAGGGCGTTCTACGAAGGGATGGTTAGCCTATAAAGATTTTCACAAAACATATACCTTTGCTTGCTTGTTTATTCCCATGATGTGAATATGTACCATGAAGTCATTGAGATTTCTTAAGATCACAAAGACAGATCAGTCTGTCTTCACTTTATTATCCCTCACAGAAGCCAGAGTAACTGAGAAAGTTTCACTTAATACCTTCAAATCAGAAACTTTTGCAAAAACAAATGGCTATGTTAAAATAAGACTAAATAGCAAATGCTGGTCATACACACCACCCACTAATACGATCATAGAACATACTAGAAATAATTTTTCTTCTCATTGAAAATTTTTAATTTAGTTTTTGCACATTCTAATTTTTCCTGGAAAAAAGATTTCTCACTTTTAAACAGAATTAAACTGGAAGCTAGGCTTTGCTAAGATGCACTTATTTCATAAGGTGAAACAGTGACCTTCTGATCTGACAGGAAACATCATTTCTGGCACACATATGTTCTTATTGCTATAACTCACACCACATAAAGAGCAAGTCAAACAAAACCAAGAGTTTTTACAGCGTGATTTTATGATACTGCATGATGTGTTCGTAACTACCCACATACCTAGTTCCAGATTTACACTGTAAACCTAACAGGTCTGTGTATTTATTAAACTGGAAACTTTACAATACTGTTGGTCAGTGACTTTTTGTTAAAAAGCTAGTACTAGAGTTTCCCCAACAGCCAACTTGCTCCAGGTTGACTGAGAAATAAAACTAACTACTTCCTCTTCTCTCTATAAGTAGCCTGTCTCTAGTATTTCATTGCAGTGATAAAATGCAGACTAATACAGCAACTATGTTTGTGAACATGTTGGTTTTGAAAAATAATTTCATACAATAACAAATAGTCTATTGCTTTTTTATTTGTATTTTTATATAGTTTTCAGTATCAAAACTAGGGACTTTCTACAAATTGAAATGAAAGTTATGTTTTAGTAAGAAGAGAACCTATTTGGTCATCAACCATTATCCTGTAGGCAGAAAAGAACACTAAGCTATGGTTTGAAAAACTATATGTTAAAATAAATGGACAATGTGCCATTGGGAATGATACCCTGCAATCACACCATAACACAGGCCCACATATACTTACATTACTTAAATACTGTGGATAGTGTATTCACCAAATGATTACTCCTAAATTATAGGATAATTATAGTCCACCCCTTAATTGCTGGAGCAGCATTACATTTTCCAACTTTAAATATGAAAGTTATTGAAAATATTATTTTTGTTCTAATGGAAACAATATGTATTTTAACATGCAGTATCATAAAAGTAAGCATCATTCTCCCTGCATAAAATATACAGTAAATTTTAGGCTCAATTATTTTTCTCTACACATTCAGAGGACCTAGTATTTCTGCTATAAAACAAATAAAAACAGAGCATGTTTCTTTTGTTACTATCCTCGGAGAGTCCTCAATAGAGATGAATACTGATGCCAGACTATTCATAAATAAAGTTAATTTTGTCTCTTTATGAGGTGTTCATAAATCGTTCTTAAATCTTTGGCCAGGGAGTCTCATTCTCTCACCTAATTTATATCATCCAGTTATTGTGACTCAACAAGAAGGATAAAACACAATTCCTGCATCTGAGGTGCTTTCTGTAGATGGTAGCAGGCCAGACCTACAAATCTGGAAAAGGTGAAGACAGCGTTGAGCGATACGGGGAATACAAAGGCAAAGTGATTTAAAATTTTAGAAAGGCACATTGAGGGTGGAATTTGTAGAGGAAATCCAGAAAGAGGTACATACTAAGTTTTCAAGTGATGTAGAATTTTGCTGGGTTGGGAACTATAAGTCTTTTATGGAAAATTTCCCAGAGGTCTAAACATTTTGGCTTTTAAACATTTAAATAACTTTTACTTGTGTTTCAATCCTAGAAAATCTCAAAGAGCAAAGCTTCTGATTAGAAAGTCACCCTGATAAGAAAACACGGGGGCATAAGGGCCAGATAGACCTCCCTGACCGCATGTAGCCCAGGTAGAAAGAGACGTGACTGAATGGCTGTGCCCCAGGCCTGGGCTTTCTTTAGCCAGGCAGAGTGGAAGGAAGGTGGAGGGGTGAGCACACCACAGTGGAAGTAGCAAGGCTGCCTTGGGAGAGATGGAAGTCAATTTTTCCCATGTAGTTGAAGGGTCAGAAATGTAAGAAGCAGGGCATCTACAAAATGATACCATCTCTAGTTCACATCCAATTTCAGTAATGCCAAAGTCTGCAGGTACATGATGCCTTATGATGCACCTTGTCATTGAAGTGTACCAGTCCCCACCATGTTTAATTGCCAGAGTGCCAGAAGAGGAAACCCTCCTGCCACCCAGAGGTAACCCAGTCATTAGTTCTCAAAGAAAGCGTATACCAGTATTGGGGAGTCACAGGTCTGATTAAAACAAAACTGGCCCATCATGCTAAGGGGGCTCTCTTTATTTTTACACAGTGGAGAACCACAGGACCAAGGTCACCATCACATCCCCATTGAGCTCTTCGCTGAATGTAAAATCTTTCTGGGCTTTTTATTCATTTCTGTGAAATGACTTAACTATTAGAAGGGGCCAACTGAAAAAGAAAAGGGCACACACTATGTGTTCCTGAATAAACAAAGTTTTCTTCCTTTCTGTTTTGAATGGGCATTTGGCCTAGAATAGGCAAAGACAGAACCCTGTGGATAAGAGGGAATGTACAGTATTGAGAATGTTATGGCTTGTGTCTAGATGTCCCCCTCAAGCCTCGTGTGCTCATAGGTGGGATTTTTCAGGGGTGGTTGGATCTAGAGTTTGTGAAGAAGGATTAAGGGTGTCTGATAACTGAGTTAGTCTACTGGCTGATTTTGCATAGTTCTGGTGTGGATAACGCTAAGGTGCCCCCTGAGTGTTGGTGGCATCAACCAACAGGCTATAGCCTGGATGGAATATAAAGGGACAGGAGAAAGGCAGACTCACTGCTTCAGTGATTCCTGCCTGTACTGTTCAGGTTTTTTCTCTACCATGCCTCTGTACTCTGCTGCCCTTGGAGCCACCTGACTATGGACTGAAATTTCCAGAACCTATAAGCTAAAACAAACCATTCTTTCTTTAACTTCTAGGTGCTGGGTATTTTGTCTCAGCAACAAAAATTTGGACAGGCATTGGAGGCTGTTGTGCAGCTGGGCATAGGAAGGAGGACCAACACTGCTAGGAAGGCTCCCTAGGCTGAGCCACCCAGAACATGGCTGTGACAGTCCTCTGAGTCTATGCAGTCCAAATGCCTGCCTTAGCTCGGTTAGCCTTCCTCTGTGAGTCTAGCAACTGCCATGGGCACCAGAGAGAGAAGGTATTCTCCAATCACTGTAATTACCAATGAATGAATGCAGGAGAAGGGACAGTTTCTAGAAGAAAAGACCAAAGCAAAGATAGAAGTGGCAATATCCCCCAGAGAACAGGATGTTAAAAGCCCAGACCTGGTGGTAGATGAGGATATGCCCAAAAGCAATAGCTTTCAGAAGTATATTGATGTTATTCAGGGTACCAACTGGTGGTGGAGAGGGAAGGAAGAAAGTGGGCCATGAATGATTCTGAAGCAGCTGGAAAATAAACATCAGGAAAGTTAACTGACAGAGCAGGCTTTTGGGAAAGGATAACCAATTTGGTTTGACTCATGTGAAGCATGTTATTGATTCATGAGAGAAGAGTTTCAACTCTCTTATAATCAAGGTCATACATGCTTGTTACAAAAGCAAATAGATCACAAAGAATGCTTTTGAATTTGTTTATTAATATAGATAAACTGTAATACAGATTGTTTTCAGCATAATACAGGTATTGTACATTTCTCCTGATACTTAAGGATAGTTGGCTGGATTAAACACAACAGTGGGAGAATCTAGAATAAATTGCATTGCTAGTAATCAGCAAATTCAACCCCACTTAATTGATCAGGAAACTGAGGACCAGAGAGGGTAATATTCGCCACTCTACAAATGTTGAGGGCACTCACTGTGTACCAGGCACTTGCTTAGTGTGGGGGATATAAAAGAAAGCAGGATATGGTACCCGTACTCAGGGGACTCTTAGCCAGGACAGCGGAGAATGGTGTCCAGGAGGCAGGAAATCGGCCCAGAGTGTAATAAGTGTCACCAGAAAAGCATGCTCAAGATGCAAAGGCAACTCATCTAGGCTTAGGAGCAGTTCTCACAAAAGGTTATGTGCAAGCCGACCTGGGAAAGATGAGCAGAAGTTCAGACAGACAGAGGTTGTATAATAGAGTCCCAGGAAGGCTGTGGTGAGGAAAGCCTAGTACATTTAATACCTGAAGAAGTTAGAGTGCAAGGTGCAAGGGAATTCTAACCCTAGATTTGGGAGAGGATAGTCTCCTGGTACCCGCTTCAGTGCTGTTTTAGAACACTCTCTGACCGCTGACTGAAAATTCAGTGCAATAATTGATAACTCTGGCACAGAGGAAGCACATACGTGGCCCATGAGTCTTCAAGTATAGACATTAAAATTGTCCCAACTTTTTGCTTACAATTGTTTTCTACCTGTTCCTTTTCCTTTTCAAGGAATCATTACTCTGCATTAAACCTCTTCGTTTCCTACCAAAATATTTATACCCATCAGGTCATACCATAAAGCTCTTAAGTATAGAGGAATTTTAAGGGATCATTTTGTCAGCAGCCAAAGGGACAGGGGGACAAAGCAGGGATGGGGGTCAGTGAAGGCAACTGCCACCCCTGTGCAGCGAAACAGGAGCCATTCTTTATACTACTGCCATCAACCCTTAACAATGTCATTACCAAAATACTTGTCCCTGCCAAGACAAATTTCTAATGCCAGCTCCTCACCCCTTCATGTATCACAGCACTGGCTATACATAGCAGAAAACCCAACCAATCTCCTTCAGTGAACACAGCCAAATAGCCACAGCCAAACACATGAATGAACCCTCATCAGTGTTCATCATCCCGAAATGATCTTCACGTGCAGAGAAGAGTCCTCGCATCGCAAGCAGTCCCAAATCCCTTCCCAGCTGAGGTTCCTGCTGCTCACCAGGCACAGTCCTCACTCATCTTCTCAGGCTGGGCTGTCTGGCACGTGCTCGGAGGGGTGAACACAGAGGGGTCTTTAATGCCCAGTTGTACGTCAAAAAACCGTGTGGATAGAACGACGCTGAAATTGTGGATGAAGGTTTCTTGGACAGGATAACAATCCTTGGCTGTATAGACTCCAATCCAGGTTTCATCTAGAAGAGAAAGAAAGGTGACCTTTTTCATAATGACCAGCAATATACCTGTAAGGTTTTTTCCTGTTGCGGTAAAATGCACTCAACATAAACTGTATCATTTTAACATTTCCCTCTCGAGAAATTTTTCATTTTTCCAAAACCGAAAATTGTAGCCATGAAACAATAATTTCCCATGTTCCTCTCTCCCTAGTTCCTGTAAACCTCCATGCCACTGTCTGCCTGTTCTTCACATAAGTGGAGTCAGACAATATGTGTCCTTTGCAACTGCTTTATTTCTCTTAATAGAATACCTTCAAGATTTATTCATGTTGCAGCCCATGCCAGAATTTGCTTCTGTTTTAAGGCTGAATAATCTTTTACTGTGTGTATAGAGCACATATTGTTTATTCACTTATCTGCTGATGAACATTTGGGTTATTTCAAACTTTTGGTTGTTGGAATACTACTACTATGAATGCACGTGCTAAAATATCTGTTTGAATCCCTGCCAGCAGTATACGCAGAACTGGAATTGTGGACCATATGGTGATTTTGTTTTTTGAGAAAATGCCATATTGTTTCCCATGACATGAATGCCTGTGTATTTTTTAAAAAGGTGAAAGATTTATATTATCTGAAGAGAATCCAGAGGATTTGCCTGTACATTTAAAATGATCTCAGAATTACAGGGAAAAGTTTCATGTAAAACCAGGCCAATTCACCACTCAGACTAATGGAGAAGACCTGGTCACTGCAATATCAGAAGTGATATGGGAGAAGCAAAAACAGCACCAGATTCAGATCTGTACCTTGGGAAAATGCCTTACCATATTACAAACCACAGGGTGGCCAGAAAAAGTCAAAACTCAAGGCTCAGCCCAAAAGAGTCAAAGGGGCAGAAAAGACCATGGGGAACAGAATGCTGATGCTGAGATCCCAATGTCACATAATTAGCAAGATGTGTGGACATTTAAATGGGCTTCCAACTATATAATCTTGTAATTTCCCTATCAACTTCCCTACTTCCTTCCTTAAGAGATTTAATTCTATCTTCCCTCACCCCCACCTGCACACCTAGGTACAACACTCAAATACTCAAGATCCTTACAGGTTCTTGCTGACTTCCTGTTGGACCACTCCTGGACAGTGATCTGCTCCTGGGGGCCCCCAATTGAGTACTGGTCTTCAAAAGTGGAGTTGTCCGGAATGTCAAGAGGATCCCAGGCTTTCGTCAGAGGGATCTTTGAGCACTGCTTGGTGGCTTGTTCAATCTGGAACATCACTCCATCCTTATAGAGCAAAATATATTCAAATAATCTGAAAGGGACATTAAAAGAAAATAATTTGGAACTTTAATTATCATATTTTCTACTGGTGTAAAGTCCAAAAGTCTTTGATAGAAAATACTTTTAAAATTGAAAAAGATTTGCTTACTAAGCAACTGTTTACTTATTTATTTGCACCAAACAACCTGAATAGGAAATAACTAAGTTTCAAAGGTCAAGAAAGAATATTCACTGGACAAATTCTTACCAATTACCCATTATATGGTAGACTCTGACCTTAGGGTACAAACACAAGGAAGACAGAGCTCCGAATTTGTACCTGGATTTTTTACCTTTCCTTGAGCAACAAGGCACACGCAAGGATTTGCCTCCCAGTTTGGTCAAATTTTTGTTGCAGCACTATGTAAAAAAATTATAGGGATACTCTGAATATAAAGCACAAACCAGGTAAAGATGGGATGGGGTGGCACCTAATTGCCTTAAGGGCCTCTCCTTGGTGAGAAATGAATTTTGTGGCACACAGCTGCCCAGAACACAGATGCTCTTCAAGGAGGCCAAGATACCAAGGATTGAGTTTGAGGAGCCCCTAGAGTCACTGGCTTCCCTAGGGTGATTCTGCCTACAAGCTCTCAGCCTGTACTCCTAACCCTCTGTGGAGAGGGAGAGACAGGCAGAGAGAGAGAGAGATAGGTAGAGAGAGAGAGGGAGAGAGAGAGAGAGAGAGAGAGAGAGAGAGAGAGAGAGATGGAGGGAGGGAGGGAGAGAGAGAGAGATGGAGGGAGGGGGAGAGAGAGACATGGAGGGAGGGAAGGATGGAGAGGATAGAGAGAGAGAGAAAGAGAGAGAGAGAGAGAGAGAGAGAGAGAGAGAGAGAGAGAGACTGTAGCTGCTGGAGCCCACCTGTTGGCACACATTTCACTGCCAGTCCAAAACTCAAGCCACTGTGGTAGCTGAGCAGAAAGGGTGTGGCAGTCTCATCTCAAAAAATAGAATTCTCAATAAGGTAGGAGAGGGAAGAGGTTAGAGAGGAACTTTCTTCAAACAAATGAAGATGCACCACAGTGGAGAGGGGGCTTAGCTCAGTGGGAGAGCCCCTGTCCAGCAGGCAAGGATCCTGTCCATCCCCCAGCACCTGATAGAAACTAAAGGATGCCCACAAAGGATCTGTGCTTTGTGCCTTATTCCATTAGAAAGCATTCCTGGAGGATGTGTGCTTGTTGTTCCAAGTCAAAGTTTAAAACTTTTTCTTTTCAGAAAAAAAAAAACTTTATAAACAGTGACTATCTGTGTGGTAAAAAAAAATACACAAACAAACAAACAAACACTACTAATGTTATGTTTGGGTTTCCATGAGCTAGTATGGAGATATGAACATCATCTCATTTTATACACTTAGATATATACTGCTTAGTCCAGAAAAGATAAGTGATCTACAAGGGTACAAAATAATAATAAAAACTGTTAAACTTGGGAGTCACTATAGAAGAAATGTAAATGTGAATTTTCTGTGCTGTTGCTCAAAAATGGGGTTAATTTCCTGCAACATGCATGCAGACTCCGCAGAAATCTCAATTAGTGTTTTGCAGGAGCTTAGGGTGGGGTAATCACTGTTTCCTCAGAGCCAGCTAAGCCCCTGACACATTAGAGCCTTAACCTTCACTGTAGGAATACTGAAACTTTCACAACAACTTTATAGCACAGTACATTCCTAAATGTAGGAATCTGTGCCCACACAGATCCCATTCTGAGATACTCTTAATGACATGTGGGCCACCCCCAGAGCAGCTATGCTATGTGACCCCAGTGTACAGAGGTACATCTACTGTTCTCCACACCTTTAATATCTCCATCCTATGCCTTCTCCAGTCCTTGGAGCCTAGGCTGGAATGTTATTATTAGCTTCTCCTGATACTCTAACCATGTGTTTCTCAAAATGATCATCACCCCCTGAAGGATATGCAGCTATGTACAGGAGAAGAGATAGAGTCTCCCTAAGATGGTTGTCCTTGTGTCCCAAATCCACAAGATGGCAGAGATAATATCCTGGAAGTCATACATGGTCATACATACACGGCCAACCTCACAACAGCTACAGGACCATGGGTGGACATGTGATTCAAGCTTGACAGTCAGACTCTCCCCTGACCTGTGGGAGCCTCATAGAAGGTCCACAAGTCAGTCACCTTATATACCTGAACATGTACATGTTAACCCTTAAGCCATGGGTAGCTATTTCCCACAGTATAATCTGTGTTTGAGTAAAGAAGAGAAGCACTAGTGGGCTGGGCTTCCAATAACTGTTCATTTTCTGGATACATATACTACCTAAGGTGCTTGGAGAGGCCTCTGCAAAGTTATAATAAGCTGATTTTTTTCTCATAAACCTCCTTTCTTGGCTTGCAACTTTTCATGGTACTTATGACCAGGACACACTTTGAACAAAGTTGACTCCAGGGCTCCCAGCACAGCCTCATGTAAAAGTATCTTAGTCAGCTTTCCATTACTATGATAAACAACTTACAGGAGGAAAAGTGTATTTTGGCTCATGGTTTGGGGGGTTTCAGTCCACAGTCACTTGACCCATAGCTTTGGGGCAGTGGCAAGGAAGAACATCACAGTAGGAACAAGTGGTAGATGGAGTTGCTCACCTCATGGCAACCAGGAAGCAAAGGGAGAGATGAAGAGCTTAGGGTTCAATATTGCCTTCAAGGCCACAACACCAATGACTTCACTTCCTCCCACCAGGCTTCACCTCCTTAAGATGCCCTTACTTCCAAGTACCACCATGCAGTACAGATTAAGCCTTCAACCCACAAGCCTTTAGAGGGCATTCATGATCCATGTATAACAAACTGCCATGCAGCTGTTCAGGGACAGCCATGCTTGGCACTGTGTAGGAGCAGTGCCACAAACCTGTGGTCAGTCATCTGCAGCAAAAGGCAAGGGGCAACAGGAATGGAACCCTGCCACCATCAAGGTTTCCCTGAAGCCAGCTGTGCCCATACACAGAAGTAAAGTTACTTTAAACTGAGAATTACAGATCTGAAACCATCATCAAAAAATATCAACACTGGTTAAGCCTAGGTGATCAAACACATAGGTGTTTGTTACGGTGGGCTCTGTAATTTTCTGATATTGAAATTTGATTCTTTTAAAAAGAGGACACCATCTGCAGTAAGGTTAATTTGACTATGTTGCTAAGTAAAACTGAAAACTGGGGAATTCCAGGAAGATGGCAGAACTGGTGAATAGCAGAGAAAGAGCTCTCTGAGATTTGGTGTCCAGACACTGGACTATAGCAACACAAGAAGGAAAAGGAGGGAAGTGCATCCCTGGGACTCAGGAAGGTCTGAAGTGAAAATTGAAGTCCATGGAGAGAATAAAGAGAGAGAACTCAACAAAGAAGAAGGAGGTGGCAGGTGGTGCTTTCTCCCTGAGTTCAGACTCAGTGCATGAGAGGAATGGCTGCACCATGCAGATGCATGGTGACTGCTGGTGACCCCAGGGGACTTCATGGAGAAATACACCAGTGGAAGAGGGCAGTGGACACAGTAGACTGCAGTGGCTGGTGACTTGTTTGGGTTCAGAGGTCCTCCAAGAGAGCAATAGGCCAGGAGCCATCTTAGAGAGGGACCTGCTAGGTTTGGAACTCAGAGCAAGACAGGCATCATCTAATGTTTACCAATTTTGGAGTAAGAGAGCCAAGTTCAAGTTGGCAGGTCAGGGAGCTGAATTCAAGCTGGCACGAGATGCAAAGACAGCTGCAGGATGAATAGGTTTCAGGGTCACAATCAGAAACTAGCCTGAACTTCAGTGGAACTAAAGGTGCAGGCTTACTTGGATGATCCACTATCCCACCATAAAGCCACAGCTGGCTTGCTGAGATTAATCAACTCAGATCTGGACTCTATCTGCCATGTAGTGTACTGGTGAGAGCAGAGACACACCTTGAAGTGGACATTATTTTCTCCGTTTTTCTTTCTTTCTTTTCTTGTTATGTTTTTATTTCTTGTTTTTATAAGAGTGTGAACATGGTTTCTAGCTTTTTGTTCCCATTCTGTTTTTATTTTTATTTCTTCTTTTTTTCTTTCCCTCCTGTCTTCTTCACCAGTTTCCCAAACTTTGCATGATCCTCTTTTGTCCTACAACCTTGCTTCTAATCTCTTCCTTTTCTACATTTCTCTATTTCTTCCCCTAACTCCTTTTAAAGTTTCTTCCTTGAAGGGAAAGTTGTAATATTGAAGGTTTATTTACTGCATACAATCTTCTCATTTGTTTTAGATTTTGTTATATAACCACAAATCTACCTCATATGGTTAAAGGTGGAAAATTAATAGATACCTCAGTTTGTAATTATCTAGGCTGTGTTTGATGCTATTGTTATTATACCACCTTAACCGAAGTGACATAATTGTTGTAACCAGTTGTTCTTCTTGGTATACTAAGACTGAGATTGCCTAAGGATCATAAAAAAATACTATAGGCCAGTGCCAAAGACCAGGGTCTGGAGTAAGTAGGCACCAACTTCTCATCCCCAATAAATTCAAGAGGTAGGATCTTGCAACAGACTCAAAGGCCTAAAGTCAGATACACCTGGAAGAAACTTCTGAGAAGTAGTCATCTCCTAAAGGTACTAAAAGCTAGCAATAAAGCTACTTGCTATAGGTAATTTACAAGCATCAACACAAGAATTAAACTTTAAAAAAAAGAAAGAAAATAAGAGAACACTTAAACAAGATGGAACACCAGACTTCCCATTCACCAAAGGCAAACTCAGGGGGCAATGAGATGGAACAATCCAAAGTCACCCACCTAGACTCTGTGAAGAGGTAACAGCACAAGTAACAAAGTAGAGGAACGAGGCTCAAGAAAAAAATCAAACCAGAAATAATTTCTCAGATAACTACAGAGTTGGTGACAATATTGAAAGAGTTGGTTAGTGACTCTAGAACAGATACAGATTTAAAAAATAGAGGAACTTAGAAAAATGATGGAAATCATGAATGCTCAATATAGGAAAGAAATGAAATCCATAAAACAGATTCAAACAGATATCTGGGAGATTAAAATTTTCACTGAACCTAGCTCCCTGGGACCAGGAGGCCTTGGCCCCCCACCCAGTTGAGGAGGAGGCTCCACCCGCACACCCCGGGAGGCCGCCCTCCCTTGCTGTGCGCAGGACCCAGCTCAACCGGGTCCGCGATTCAGCGCGATCCAAGAATCAACGCTACCCTCAGGGGAACACCCGGCCAGCCTTGCAGGACACAGAAGTATGCAGCACAGCCCAGATCAGTCCAGGACCCCAGAGTTGCACACTAGGGACTGACCAACATAGTTGCAGGGACTTGGAGAGCTTGCGCTACTCTGACCAGAGTGCAGAGTGCGTGCAAGCTCCATACTTCAGTGGAGCCACTTGTGCGTGTGCCATCCCAGAGCTTGCTGACCCCCACCCAGCTGGGTTTCTCCTGGTACTGTAGGTCTGGGACTTGCCCAGGCTTGCCCTGGCAAAGCTGATGCTCTGAACTTGCAGACAGACCCGGGGTCCAGACAGCGTCACTCTGGGGTACTCTGCCTATCTCCCTGGGACCAGGAGGCCTTGGCCTCCCACCCAGTTGAGACAGAGGCTCCACCTGCACACCCCGGGAGGCCGCCCTCCCTTGCTGTGCACAGGACCCAGCTCTACCGGGTCCCACGATTCAGCATGATCCAAGAATCAGCGCGACCCTCAGGGGAACGCCCGGTCAGCCTTGCAGGACACAGGGCCACATAGGATCTAGAAGAAAATGACAAAACGAAAGACCAAGAGGCAGTCTCTGTCCCCCAGCCCACAAAGAACAAACCCAAGAGACACTGAAATGGAAGACAGTGGGAGTCACACAAAGGGACTTTCTGAAATAATAGAAAATGCAATAAAGAAACAGCTTGACGAAACTATAGAGAAATTCAAATCAGAAATATTCTCTCAGCTAAAAAATGAAATGAGAATCATTATTAAAGAAATGTTGCATGTATCTAAAGAAGAGCAAGATAAAAAAATAGAACTTAAGAAAATGATTGAAACTTTGAGTGAACAATATAAGACACAAACAGAATGCATGAAACAGATGCAAAGGGAAATGCAGGAAATGAAAAACTCCATGGAAAGTTTGAAAAACCGCTTCAATGAAGCTGAAGATAGAATCTCAGATCTTGAAGACAGCATGGGAGATCATGGCAATGAAAGAAAAGATCTCCTAAAAATAGTAAGGAACCAAGAAACAACAACTCAACAGCTGCAACATGATGCCAAGAGAAATAACATAAGATTAATAGGCATAAATGAAAAAGCAGGGGACAATACTAATGATCTGCAAAGACTATTCACAGAAATAATAGCAGAAAACTTTCCAAACATGGGAAGAGAATCTGAAATACAGGTGACTGAGGCATACAGAACCCCAATTAACCACAACCAAAATAAATCCTCACCCAGACATGTAATAATAAGGGTATCAGAAATACAGCACAAGAACAAAATATGAAAAGCTGTCAGAGAAAAGAAACAGATCACCTGTGAAGGAAAGCCTATCAGAATCACAGCAGACTTCTCAACACAAACCTTTAAGTTAAGAAGAGCTTGAAGTGAAGTATTTCAAATCCTTAAAGAAAATAACTTTCAACCCAGATTGATGTACCCTGCAAAACTATCCTTAAAAATTGATGGAGAAGTAAGATACTTTCATGACAAAGAAGAACTGAAGAAATTTATGGCCACCAAACCAACACTACAGAGAGTACTGAAAGACACTCTAGAAAGAGACAAAGATAGCCACAATCTTAAGAACAACAACAAAAGGAAACCACTAAGCAGGGCAAGTAACTAAACAGAAAATGTAGAAAACCAACAACAGAAAGATATCATGACAGGGATGAGCCAGTACATATCAGTTTTATCAATCAATGTAAATGGTCTCAACTCACCAATAAAAAGAAACAGACTAGCAGAGTGGGTTAAGAAACAAAATCCAACAATATGCTGTGTACAAGAAACACATTTCACTCAAAAGGAAATTCACAGAC